>OMNV01011733.1:0-17014 GCA_900303265.1 Brotula barbata | reverse complement strand
TCACAGGAGTCTGACAGATAAATGCTTTTGAATGATAAAAAAAGGATACACACATTCAAGATACACTGTGGATTTATTAAGTACAATTTGATTACAGTTAAGATTAGACAAAAAAATATGCTGCTGCTGCTGCTGCCAGTGTTTCACACTGACATTGTCATAGCAGCACCGTGGATCTGATCAACGGCCATGTTCCACCATTCACACAGCATGCTGCTGCATCATGGGAACCATCCCAAAAGCCTCACGTCAGCACAGCGTCAATTTAAAAATCAGCGAGGAGCTCTTTTTCTTCTGTGTTCCTGCTTTAAGCCGAATATGGCAAAATAACGTCTTGTGCGTCCTGCATCAACGTATTGTTAGACTGAATCACTTATAGACTGAATGAACATTTTCACACTGATCCTCTTAGTTCAGCTTTCCACAGGCTACCACACAAAACCCACACACCCAGAAGCAACAGGATTCACAATGGGCTCAGGGCAGGATCCCTGTGGGTTTTGTTTCACAGTGACTGCTTTTTTGGTTTGTTTGCTTTGTACATACAGTACTGTTCAAAAGTCTTAGGCCACCATTAGATTTGTTGTTTTATCAATGCTATCAATGCTATCGATGCTATCTGTCTACCAGAAAATACAGGAAATGTGTGTGCAGTATTAAAAATCAGAAAAGATCAGCTTGTACAGGCTAAAGGGTCCAGGATTTAGTGGGACCTCCCTTTGAACCAGGCTCTCTTCAACCTAAATGGAATGGAGCCCTAATTAATGTCATTGATAACATCTGGATTTGTCCGACTTTCATCACTATTTACTGTCAGAATGAAAAACTACCGGGAAAAATAACAGCAAACACCAGGTTGGATAGAGGAGGACCAGGACTTTGGACCAGGACGATATATTGATACAAATTTCATGAGGATGACTGTGTTCTGGTCATTTTTCCAACAGCACCGGGACATTTTACTGTTTGTCTAATAGAGTTACGTTGTTCTAGTTTGTTCCTCTCTCATACAACATTGCTTGGGGAAACATGAGCGCTAATCTGACACACTGAGCTGAGCCAGGTGTTAAAATGTGAGCCCAGCCCAATCCCAGTTTGTATCATAGACATGATGTCAAAATCTCAAAATCACAAGGTCTACCACACACACACACACGTATACACACAACCCCCCCTACGCCCAATGTGTTTGGAGCTCACTGTAGTGTCTGTACTGTATATAGTTTCACCGTTCTGTAGCTCCTGTGTTAAAATGCAGATTTAGCACTGACACCAGAGAAAGCGATTTAAATTACAGCTCAGGAATATGTAGCAGCTCGTTATGAGGCCACTTTCCATTGGCTTCAACCTAACAGACCATGTTTTTGCAGTTCAAAAAACATAATTCGACATTGTATTCTAAAGCAGCTAATTTTGTTTCCCTGAACATTTACATAACATTTTCTGTTAAGAAAAAACTATTTCTCACTTTGATACAATAAAAAGAATAATTGATAATGTAATCATTTCCGTTATCCATCACAATAAGCCAATCTTTACTGTCATACGCAGATTGCAGTTAGCATAACACCACAAGACAACACACAACTGGCGTGTGCAAGAAGCTGAGAATAGGATGTTTTCTGTGTCTACTTCAGTGATGTAATGAGTGTTAAACGGTGTGCTGTGGAGCAGAAAGGGCATTCAGAGGCGTTTTAAGTGTGGGCAGTCTTACCCGGGACGACTCATAGTTAGGACTGGACTCGCCACCTGGGGCCCAAGACGCCTGGTTGGTCCGCTCATCCATACCTGTCAAAGAAAGACACGGACCACTCAGTCGAGACAACACGCACCACCGGATGTATGTGTTCTCTCTGTAGCTCTCTGTTGGCTCGTTTCCATACGACTATTTTTAGTGATGTGCGTGATGCAAATGGCAAATTTCTCAAGTAAATTTTTCAAAATGTGAAAAAACGTTTGGGTTCTTTCTGAGGTGGGCATTTATTGTTTGATAGAATGAAATGATGACAACATATTGGCTGAATTAAAAAAAGGGCCCTGAATGATATTATGACATCTGCTTCTGTGTAAATTGTAGGATACAACAATGGACTGAGGATGAAATCAAAACCATTCTCAGCAAATACAGACAGAAAACATCAGTGGAATACACACATTTATAGAAAACAAACAGTGGACGATGTTCAGGAACAAATGGAAGAACCAGATTAACACGACTACTTTATCCGTGAATGTACAGTTATACGTTAACCTTAATGAAATAGTTAAGTCTAGAGATACTTTGTCCTTGTTCGTTGCTCTATCTATAAAATCATACTGTAAGTTTGCTGTAAATAAAAGGTTATGGCTCCTTGAGAAGCAAGCAAGTTTTCTGTGCCAGTGGCTGAATGTAGTGAGTTAGTATTAACTTTTGTTCTGGAGCAGTAAAAAGAGATCCAGCGAGATTCCCAACCGCGGTCTGGAGGCTGAAGCCAGACAGGTTAACGCCGAGTTTAATAGGCTCGTAAACGTCTCACTACGACCTCGCAAGCCATAAACATGTGAAAAGATGTTAAAGGAGTTTTTACGAAGGATGATGAACAAGAACAACAACAACACTGAAAACAAGTTAATGTTCCCCTAAGCGATCTTCAAAAGGTTGAGTACATCGGAGGTCTTCATGGGACCAAACACAAACCATGAGCATAAATAAACTTTAAGGTTACATCTTATCCTTTTAGTCCACTGCAATGAAATGAAATAGCTGCTTTCATTCACACGCTTTGGTCTACCAAAAAGTTTTAACTTCACAATTTAACAGCTGCTCCCACTTGTTGAGCGCTGAAACTTGATTTAAAAAAAAAAAAAAGATTGAATGAAAGAAAAAAGAAAAACAATATTCAAACAGATAAACAAATAAAATCAATAACTCCAACCAAACTGCAAACCCATACCATCTGGCGTATGTTGAAAAACGTATTATCTGATCTGAACAATCAGATTTCTGTGAGCTCGTTGGTAAAAAGATGCGATGCCTCAGTTATTGTTGCTGTTTGAGACCATATTACTGCCGTAACAGCCCAAGTCCAAACAAACAAAACATAATTGTAGCATCAGCATTCTGCACGATATTGATTGCCTCAGATGTAATTTCATGTCCCAGTAAAATGCAATAGCTTTGGTTAATTTTCACCTGCAAATAAAAATATAAGGTAATAAAAAAAAGTTTGAAAAAAACTCTTGCACTGAGCAAAACTTTTCAAAATGACTATTTTATGCAAACATTGTAACTAATATATGCTCAGCTGCATACGTGCATCGCGGTCAGAAATGAGACAGGATATAGGAGAGAGAGAGAACAAACAACAACAAACACCAAATCAAATCATCGTGATTCAAGACCTGATAGAAAACAGCCACACATCACAAAGAATCACAGCAGAAAGAGGTCACACGGGGTTCATTTATACAATATCTACATTTATAAGTATCTCATACATGAGTACACACAGAAATGGGGTTCCTGAAAAACTACATGTGGCAGTACTCTTTGAGGTATTCAGGTATTGTATTCAAACGATCAACTGCCAAACGTTAAAAGATTGATAATCAATAATAACGTGTCTTGCTTGATTTGCAGTGTGCATTGTCCAAATTCAGGTCATAATTCATCTACTTCATCTGCTGTTTCATCTGAACCGCTGTCACTCCAGATCCTGTCAGTCTCCATCTCCCTTACACCTTCCCCGGTTCACGCCACAGTCTGTCACTTGGTCCACACACTAGTCCAACATCAGTCTCTCCTGTATGCTGTCATTGTACTGTTGTCATTGTAGAATGTCGAGTGGTCCATCTTTAACTTCTCAGTCTTGATGTTGGCCTGGTGTTTATCTTACATTTCTGCCTGTTAGTGCTTTTTGACCATGGCCTGTCTTGTCTGTTCCTCTTTTTCTTCTTTTTGCATCTTGCATCTTCTTCTCTTTGCATCTTTCAACAGTTACTTTCTCATTTTGTCTCCGTATGGACCGCCTTCAGCTTTACCTGCCATCTTAAGAGACATTTTTTGGCCTGATCTGATCTGATCCATCTTATTACACTTAACCAAAGTCAAAACTGCCTAATTTGGTGCTCAAAATTTAGCACTGAGGAATAAACAAAATACAAACAAAATAAATGATTATTATTAGTGGCACAAAAGTGCCTGATCTATGATGAATGTCTATTCTTAGATGATGGTATTATCTGGTCAATTCTCCACGGTAAGGCTTCTTCTTCTTCTGTAACTGATGTGTTGAAAGTAGAGAGACAGAAAGACTTTTTGTCTTAAATAGGAGAGTTGGTGTCATTTACCTCCTGTGACCACAAAGTCATGCTCCAGCGAGTAGACAGTTACTTTCCATCAGAATTTGGTTCCTCTTCTTTAAAAAAAGAAAAACTACTATGCATCACATTTGCAATAAACACTGCTGTTATTTATAGCAGCAACTCACCATTACAGTACATGCTGACATTTACAAGCAATGCGAGATGATAATAACAATGTTATGATCCATGTAACTATGTGACAACATGACTTTTAACATCAAATCATTAGATTTGTATGTAATAACACATTCTTTCTCCATTAAGCTTGACTCGAGGCAAGAAATTCTTCTCTGCTGAAGTACCACAACAAATACTAACTACTATAATATGATAGTATTAGTTAGGATTAGACATGGACCCGTACAATCCAGTGCAATCCAATATAGATGACTGTGAACGAGGTCAGCATGATCTGCAATGTCAGCATCATCATTGCATTGTTAGCCGTGTTTTGGCAGCACTACGCAAATGTCACATCACAAAGGTCTGTCATAATCCAGGACCTGTTCTGCTGCCGGTCTCTTATTAGCCTCCCATTACACCTGTTTCAAGCCTGCAGCTTAGCAGTGCTGTAGCATGGATGTTATATTGACAGATTCCACCGAGTGTATGCCGTTATGGCTCAATAAGCACACACTTGAAAGAGCCGAGGGTCAATAACAGTCATAAATTTCGTCATTAATAATTCCAAAATAAAATAGAATAAATAGTATAGGCAGGCTGTATAGAGACAGACCGTCAGTTAGCATATTAGTTTAGCTTATTCGCTTTAAACTTAAAAAGACTTTCCACAATCATGCTGTTATACGTCATACATCTGGCATAATGCACGTAATACATATTCATAACTATATGCAATATATGTGTAATAAAGAAAGCAGGCAGTGGATAACTGGAAGACATAATAATTCAACACAACATGACACATTTTTCAAAAAGTTGTGCAGCATTACATTACATCAGTTGCAATAATGTCACAGAATTGTAATTTGATTTTCTTTCCCAGTACTGCAGAGGTCAACCATAACCCCACCTGATGAAGCTGATAACATTCAGACTTTTTTCCACGTTGTGTGTTTTGATTGAACTCAGTTAGTGGCCCTGCCCTGTAAGACTGAATTGTACCAAACAGTATTTCTTAAATTCTCAGCCTTTCATAGATGTGAATAGGCTGGATATTCTGAAAGGCTTATTCAGATCCCAAACTTTTCGTGAACTTCGCTGACATCTGATTACCTGGATGACTGAAACGCACGTTCACGTGAAATTTTCAACAGATCATTTAGAAAATCCACCTTTCCACCCCTGGATTTGAATCTGCTGCAAGGTTTCAATGCTCTCTTCTCTGATTCATGCCCCACCTGTCCATCAAGTTTCAACATAATCAGCTGAGGACTTCTAGAAGAACCAACAAACCAAAAACAACAAGTAGACACAGACTAGAACTGAAGCTCCATGACAGAGGAAACAATCACATGGGACTCAAATATGAAATAAAAACTACAGATAGACGACCCACATACGATGTGGACTGCAGATTCAGAGGAACACTAACTAACCTTTAAAACTGCAACATGTAGTCCTATCATAATTCATCATTCCAGCATGTTTCAGCGCCCTACTTTTGCACTAGTATGTATATCTAAATTACTGTGGGAATGGATTTAGAATCAGTTGTGCAGTTTTGATCAGTTCCATCTGGATGGAAAAGAACTTCCCACATAAATGAGAGGAACTGGAAGTGTGCAGACCTCAAAGGAGCTTTGGCTATGAGGTAAGATGCATCTGGACGTGCAGATCTTTGTCAGGATTCAGTACAAGTATGTAAAATTCTACACCACCACGGTCAGCCATGACACCGTACAGTTCAGAGGGTTACTGATGGACTTGTCTGTCCCCGATGAAGGAACGGGCTGCTTACTTTCACGATGATGAAGATGGCCCTGCACTTGTATTAGTACATTATATTTCTGTAACAGAGTTTGCATAATAAGTTGGTCCGTCACCAAAATGTCTCTAGATGTAAGATATTAAGCAAAATGTCCAATGTTTTGTTTTTCTTTTCTATTCTTCTCCATCTGTGTGATGACTCCTGAATTGTTTATAGTAGGAATTGTGATTCATCACATCATTTATTTTTTGCTCCCGCCCCACACTCATTGAACAGAAATGTTTGGGAGCAAGAAAGCCAAAAACAAGAAGAGGTTTACTGCGCCAGAAAAAACTAAATAACAAAGGGAAAAAGGGGGGAATGGTGATCCTCTCCTTTTGGTCACCATTTGATCCATTTATCAAGAAAACTGGCTGAATTTTCACATACTAGGGTCACTTCCAAACAGAATGAGACGGTCCACTCGCAAGTGAACCATGAAACTGCAGGTGACACATATATTATATTCATTATAATAAAAGTGATAGCGGGACCAATCAAAGAAAGAATGATACGACTGGTGCAAATGTAAATGGGAAATATGTATATCAGCCCTGATGAGCTGCGGGTGCCGTTGGAATGAGGAGCAAATTAAGTATCTACTAAAATATGTGCTGATGACTGCATGAAGGCTTTGGAGGAGGATCAATTTACATTTTTCAGGCGGTACCACTTTATGATTCTACGCCAATATAAGCTGACTTATCATCTGATAAAATCAAGACCACATCACACTTGTATCTACTGCATTATTTTGAGCAACTACGCAGTTTGTGCATATTTTGATCATTTCGAGACATAAACACAGAAGTCAAATCTGCTGTGTATGAGCTCAGGACCGCATAGAGCTGCTTAGGATGCAATTTACAACATCAGAGGTATGCAAAAGGAGCAAGCCAGCCAATACGATGATACACCAGAATATTTGTTTATATCATCGACAAAATGTTGAGATGGCATAACAGTTTTACACTCGAAGAGGTTCTAGATAAACAATTTGATACAGCATCGTATTAACATTAAAATACATTACAAAATTAAAATACACACTTCTGTAAATGCGGCGGTAGCATAAATTAGAAGATAAAAGGGTCGCAAATTATGACATCTGTATAGATGTTCGTATGTTTGTTGTTGCGTCATCATCAGCTGATTGTAATATCGTAACGGGAGCCATAACATCACAAGTCAGCGAGGATGAGGGAACGTTTGGAAAATTCGTGACTGCACAATGAATGAGGTCACTCGCAGTCATGACCAATCAGATAACACACACACACACACACAAACCTTTTAAAACTTTTTTATAATGTTTCTGTGTTCACATAAAATGTTGCTGCTGTTTGTTTGTTTGTTCGTTTTTTGTTTTTTTTTTAAATCAAACCAGTTCAGCTTTTTAAAAATTACACAGTTGTTCAGGGAAAGTTTATCTGAAAAACTCTGACTCTGTGTGAACAGGCCTTTAGACATATACAAGCTGCCAGTGTTGGTGTTCCATCTTTGTTTGGGGACTGTTTGGTTCATCCATGTTTTGGATTTGTTCTGAATATTATCGCCTCTTTCAGATTAGCTGCAAAATTTGGTACCGGTGAAGGCCTCTAGCAAGTCTTTCATTTAAATAGTTGCCTGTAAAGATAAAGCTGGATTTCAGAAAGGGAATATTAATCTTCAATATAGGGAGATTAATTCGTTTAATACTATGTTATGGAACCAACCTACAAACCCCAATGCCGCTAATCACAAGGGTAATCCGCTACGTATAAATCAAAATGGACCACATTAACCAGCCGTTCCAAAGGAAACGCATAAAACTGTGGACAGAGTGGCCTCAGCAAACTCCCACATTCAGCGTAGCTGGAAGAAGGATATGATTAGTTCTTTTTGCTGTCCATTTCTCCGCTGCACAGAGCGGGTCTGAGGGGTCTCGGCAGTCCCGCTCATCTTCAATTATCTGAGTATGACCAGCCGAGATGCAATAATCCAAATTCTCATTCCCTGCAATTTCCACACTTCTTTCCTGCACGGTCGCTTCCCTTATATTCACAATCCTTTATAGGAGGGGCTTCTTCATACCTTCAGGATCAGACACACAAGCATATGGGCTGAAGGGAGAAGGGAGGACGAGCATCTCACTTCAACGTGATTATTTCTTAGATGTCAAAGTTTCATTACACAGTGTGCACTTAAAAGTTGTAAAATTTGTCCCTAACGAAATGATCAAACTTGGCAACCTGAGCAATGCGATCAGCGGGATATCCACATTAAAGCTTCAAATTGAAGATGCAGACTAAGTTTGGAACCCGTGAACCGCCAAAAATATAATCCAGACTCCAGACTCAAAGGCACAGTTGCATGTTTGATGACGAACCCTAGCCCAACCACAACATTGGAAATTTCATCTCTGAAGCTTCCTCCAATTATTGGCATCAAAACATTAACTATAAACAAATTAATTCCTTCCAATTCCCCGGTGATCCATGAAACCACCTGTTTTGTAAAATGAGAATAAACCTACAGTAAACTCTTAACATTTTGCATAAATGTGGGATCTGTATCCAGATCTGTGGTCTTGATTATGGAAAATTGATGTTTATGAAGATGTAGAAGCTCAGAGTGCGTCATAATTAAAATACTATCCAATCCACTGATCAAACTATGACTATAAAAGGTAAAACTGAATCCATATAGCTGAGAAAAAAACCCCTAAATACAATGAAATACACCCGGAGGTTTGAAAACGCCACCCTGCTCACTCTCCTTAGGAGTCGTATCTTAAAGTTATTTTGAATCAGTAGTTAGGAATTGCTTTGTGTGAACCTGCAGAGGGAATATGAACAGTGTCAGCCCACACAACAACAAAAAAACTTATCATAGCCCAGTGTTTTTAATTCCTAAAATCAATCACAAACCAGTGTGGGGTTTTTGTTTGTTTTAATCAATTTAAAAATGAAGTACAGTTACTAAACACGCACGCTATGTCTGGAGTGCAACATTTCCATTCACAACAAAGCCTCTATTGACAAATTGATGGTGATCCCACACTGAAGGTGCCAAGCTGTCAAATGCATGCAAATAGAAAACAGCATGTCAAGACAGAAAGTGATGTCCGAGTTCAAACAGGCTCAGCAGATAAACAATGAGACAATTACAGTAAGCAGTTGATCTGTACAAAATGGTTCTGTCACACCGTCGTTGTTAGGTGCACATTGACCGACATTTTTGGCTTCTGTGAACATACATAACATATCATATACGTATATCTACACAACGATGCTCCTGGCACGCCTGTAAGTGGACCCTGGTACGGGTCGTGACAGGTAGGAACACATTCTTACTATGGTCTGGACTAAAAGTGAAACCCAAACCGATCTAAGGAAGCATACTATGGCTTGCGTGTATTATAAACCCCAAACATCCCCACTGAGCCGCGGGTGGATAAGGAATGAGGCAGAACAGGAAGGAAGGAGGGTCAACTGAGAATATGAGTTGATGACAGCATCAGGTAATAAATAAAACCAAAAGCGAGAAAGGATTTCAGAGAGCCACCGAACAGTGCCGCAATCAGGTTAAAAAGCTTGGACAAAGTTACACAGATGTCGGCGACGCCCTCATACGTTAGCTGGAGGGACAAAAAAAAGAGAAAAATCATAATCACGTTTTAGGATATCTGTATTATACTGTATATATCAGCTGCATCATAATCAGCTGTACAAACATCACAGTAACCTGGAGGAGACATTTTGACTGAAAACTGAATGGTGACAGAGCTCATAACGCAGACAGATCATCTAACACCCACATCACAGACATCAACGCTCGGTACGCTTCATTTAATGCAACAGGCGACCAAATGAAAAATATACAATGAATCAAAAAGTCAAAGCCAAGAAAGAACAAATATCTGCTGGTTACAGTTTCTTCAACAATTTTACCATATTTTGTACGCGTCTTACTTGATAATCTCGGTACGGTAGTGATGTAGTCAGTGTGTTAAAAATGTCATATCTGTATCTCTGTGTCAGATGGATTCTATCGATATCATCTATCAAGTGTTCCTCCCGTTTATATCAGGGTTCATTTACATTACATTACATTTACATTTATCAGACTCGTTTATTGAACAGTTACACCACAGTAGACCAGAGTGTCATTAAAGAAAAGAAATACCTCTGTGGAATCAATAAATAAATCCACCATATTTGCGTGAACCTCACCAGGAAAGTGTCACACAGAGCTCGCTTCGCACTTAACTGGTTACATTCTGAAATCCCTCCTCATTTACAACATCTCCTCCTCTTGTTGCTTTTGTCTTTTTGTTTCCACTCAGTGTGTCTTTCAGTTCACAGATAACCGAGGACAACGGGCCTTTGTGGACGTACACAAAACATGCTTTCAGACGACACAATACTTGATTGTTGGCTTTCCCTAGTAGCACATCAGACAATAGAAGAGCTTTGGATTAATGTCCTGTAATATTTATAGCGGGGGACGCCATTCACAAAAGCGGAGAATCTGAAAACTGCTCATCATATCACTACCAAGGCAAACTGCTCGTAAAAATGTATGTCAATAATGGATCGGTTCCAAAAAATGTATGTTTTTTTTTTTTCCTGTCTTCTCTGTGAGGCGCTACCGAAACCAAGCAGAAGAAATTTCACAATCTAGAAGGGTGGTAACTAGCATACCGTCACCAAGGTTGGGGTAGATGGGGGCTCTTTAGATCAAAGGTTAGGGTTAGGGCAGCACATATAGATGATCTCGTTTTTTTTTGTTTTCATTTTAGACCGTGCTTTGAGCTAGCAGGCGAGTATATTGTAATCACTGCTGTTTTATCACATTTGGATCTAACTTAGCGGGTTAGTTGTGGTTAGTTCCATTATTGATTTGTTTTAGAAATCAGGGAATATGGAAGGTATACATTATGGAATTGAGATGAAATAAGTAGGTAATCTTTATTTAAATGGCAACTTTCACAAACCAAGGTCAGGTCGTGCTTCACAATCAAACAAATAACAGCAACGGGAATAAAAACAGGAGCAGATAGAACATTTGGACAACACAGATATAAAGCATACAAAAAACAGAAAATACAACATCTGAACCAATGCGCTGTCTGAACTGATGAGGTTTAGCGGGTTTTAGATTGGTTTCCACCAAATGAATCGCACACAATTTAGACGCAACAGCCTGAAAAAAAAAACACAGTTCTTCAAACGGATGCATGAGACAACTAGAGGACCCTGATTAGTGGACCTGACTGTAAGAGTGCAGAAGGTCAGAGATGTATTGAGGAGCCTGGCCATGCAAAGCTCGGTAAGTCAGCACCAGAGCTCGAAATGAACTCTAAAAGAAGCCAGTGAGACAAGATCAAATTAGGCGCAATATCCACCAACTGTTGCTGTTCAGCCTTGCAGCAGCATTTCTGGACAATTTGACTACAACGCATGAAGAAACAGGATAGAAACGGGAGGCAATCAGCATTCAAATGAGCTTCAAAACTCCAAAAGAGCACTAAGATTAGGCTGGACTAAGGTGTACGTACGGATATACTGTATAGTACATTGCAGTGTATAGTACATTGCACTGTATAGTACATTGCAGTGTACATCCGTAGCGGCCCCCAGACAGTAGTCTGTAGTTCAGGATCTGGAGGACCATCTGACTAAGCTTGGTGATCGCCCTCAACAAGTTCCCTGATTCCATTCCATTCCAGACACCACACAGGAAGTCATCTTCTATCTTTGGAACACTTTTGGATACTCACACATAAACTGCACTGCAATCCACAAAGAGCGAAAATAGATTATGATCATAAAAACCTTTTTCATAAATATTAACCAGATGAGCAATTTGCCATCAAATACCTGATAAAATCTGTCTGTGCTGCCTTGAATTTATTATGTTCCTGTGAACGCCCGACGCATCAAATCTACACCGACACTGATCAAAGCGGCAAAATGATGCACAATTTATTTTTACTTCTGACAATAAGGTAAAACATGATGGTACTAACATCCACTATTAAACCCTGATGGTTAATTAGATCAATAAGCTATTCGCGCACGCCAAAGGCCTTAATCGGGCTTTGTTCTACATCTGTACTACAGCGATCCACTAGAATTCCAGGTGGAGAGCTCATGTTTCAAGCACCAGATGTGAACACACACACACACAAGCACTGCACAGAGATGGGAAAGAGTCAATGTGAGGACGTAATGTTGGAGTTCTTCAGCCTCCATTTATAAATAAAACCCTAAATGAACCCATTCAAAGAGCAGAGGTAGTTAGGAGAGGATAATTAGGAGTGAAAAAGAGAGACTACGCTGCTTGATTGATAAGTTCTCAGCCAGGTCAATAATGAGGTTTTGTGTAATTAAAGCGATTCCTTTTGTTTGTTCATTTACATTTTGCAGACCGTACGTGATGATCAGTCTGCCTGCACCAACATTAGCTGTCACTGTGGCTGCTATCCATGACTCAGCCTCTTAGACACCTCTCCCCAAGCATGCAAAGGCTTTAGCTGGAACCCAAGTCCCCCACATGATCATGTCAGCCTAGCAAATGGCTTCTATGATCAAATTCACCAACATCATTGACAAGAACGTCATTCCCCAGTTTTAAGTTATACAGCACCTTTCTGTCACAAAATGCAACATTTTTCCAGCGATATACGAATAACATCAAACAGGATCCGCCGTTAAGGTAGAAAATAAAACCAACAAACAGCAGGTAAAAACAGTGGAGATCACGGAGACCAAAGCATGCACTGATACAAGTCAGGACAAAATAAAACACAAGATTTTCTGGGTTTAATGAGATGGAATGTAATTAAAAATAAAACATAACGATCAATACCACATTGGACAAGGTCAATAAATGTATGTAAAAGAATTTGAAAAGAGGAAGAAATCAGATAAAATCTTGGAAAATAAATTGAATAAATATCGATCCATCCGTCTATTATCTATACCGCTTATCCATATTAGGGTCAAATGCAAACAAGAAATAAAACAGCAAGTAATATAAATTTGATACAACACGATGAGCAAAAATTACAACCGGATGAGCCTCCTGAGGTAGATTATTATTTTAAGCTCAGAATCAGGCCCTGTACATCACAGCTGGTTTAATGAAAGACGTTTGAGAGATGAAATCCTACCTGACGCACTGAACTGGCTGCTTCCAAGTGTGGTGGGCCTGTTTTTCCCACCGCTTACAGGAGGAGAGAACATCTATAAAGGAGAAATATGACACAAACACATAACTACTATTACTGTAGAGCGACTACTCTCCAGTATAAGAGCAACACGGTCACACTCTTTGAGGATTAGGGAAACTTGTAAAAGTGTAGAAATCGACTTTTACACAGATCAGACATGCTTTATCCGAAGAGTGAACACCATCCTACCGCACTAAAATCCAGCAGGTCACTTAATTCCTTGTCTGTTCCAAGCGCGGCAATCCGCTGCTGAGGATTCATCGTGGTGATCTAGAAACCTGAAGAAGAGACAGCAAGTGAGCTTTAATGTGTGCCCGTTTGTTTGACAGGTTTAGTGACACATTTAAGGGGTAGGGGGGCTTTTTTCTAACTGAAAACGTTGCTCTATTATTCCAGATACTATTACTGGTAAGCATGCGACTGTGTACGCACCAAAAAATGAAAACCAAAGAATTGCCCCAAACAATTTTCATACAGTCTACGACTGTACGACAGTACGACATAAAAGCTGTACGTTAGAGCAAAAGTATGGTTTTATATGTATTAAATCAAAACAAAGAGTGAGTGAAGATTTTATAGCTACTGGGGGGCCCACTTGGCCGGGGGGATCCAGGCAAAACAAACAAAACATTTGTTAAGGATACTGAATAACAATGTCCATATAAATGGATACATTTGATGAATAACTCAAATTCATATAAATGGAAAATATTTTGATTGTTATCTCAGATTAGTTTGGTCTCAACATTGAAATACACGTCAATGAAATGAGCAGCAACAGACCGTTCCATGCCTGCATTTTGATTTTTACCGACAACAACAATAACAAAACGGGGGCCCCCCCAAGTGGCTACGTCCGCCCCTGGCTGACTGCCACCACAGGTATTTGTGATGGATGCTGAATAAAGACGGACACAGTCAACTTCAGCCGAAGAGAGGACACTGACAGACACTGACACATATCACAGCATCAAATGACGGAATCCCATCGCTCACACGTGTACTTCCAACACAATGCAATAAAGAAAAGACCTTTAATGGAAGCGCTTTAAGGTTTGATGGCACAGATTAAAACCAAAAGCTGCAGCATCACATTACTGCCTGCTGCTACTAAACCTTCATGTAACACACTCACCGCTGTTTAGCCGGCGATGCTAACGTCTGTGTTTTGTGTGTCAAGTCGTTCAGGCGTTACGATGGCTAACCTTTACAGTAAGGAGACCATCCAAACGTCACTTAATAATGTTAGCTCACCGGCTAACACTAGCCGCATCTACTGTTGTACGGACAGAAAATTGGTGGCGGCTGCAGCGTTTTTTTTTTTAGTCAATGTGGACATTAGCGAGGAGAGGACATGTCCCCCCCCCCCAACGGCTGGAGTGCACCGTACATGCCGCTTTATCCGAAGTAACATAAACAAATACTGTACATGACAAACAGAATCCTCAGCCTCATAACACAAAACGCACAAAACTCCCAACTTCTTTCACCAGTCCGAAAGCTTCTGGCAAAGTCCCACTCAAATGTTACCTTTTTCCGAATAAAATCCCGACTAGGGTGATCTGGTGAAGCCCCGCTTTCTCGCAAGACGCCTCGGAAGAACGAAATTGTGCTTAAAGAAGCAATTCCTGGGAAATATCCTCTATATACACCAGTTACGAGTTTCCCTTAGGCAGACATTTTTGCTTTGCAGAAAGCCTCAGCACCACGATGACATTGGTTATGTATCCCTCCGCGGAGCAGAGCGACACACTGGTCGCACAGCGGGAGATGCTGCACACTCTGCCTTGTCTCCGTGAAGACACCGAGGACGCGCTCCTGCGTCTCACTAAAGCTACGAACCTGTGTCAATGAAGACACCGGAGACACTGGCCAGTGTCACAGTCTCACGCTCTGTCTCGACTGTCTGAAGATCACTGTCCTGTTTCATTGAAGAGACGGATACTGTCTTCCTGGATATAGAGGACACTAGAGACACTGACCTGTCTGTTTGAAGATGCCGTCCTGCCTCACTGAAGACGATGAAGACACTGTCCTGTCACTTATGACAATGTTCTATGTCTCTAAAGATGTCTTGTCTCATTGAAGGCTGTCTTTTCTGTTCTGTCTCTCTGGATGTGCTATTCTGTCTTACTGAACACAATGAAGACACTGTCACTTAAGACAATTTCAGTCTATCTGGAGATGTCCTCTCTTATTGAAAACATTTTCTTCATGTATTACTGAAGAACTGAACACATTGTCCTGTCTCCCTGGAGATGCTGTCATGTCTCATTGAAGACAATGTCCTGACTTTCGTATAGACAGCCTGTCCCTTTGCTTCGTCTTATTGAAGACACTGCCATCGCCCGTGCAGAGTATGAGGTCACGTGAATTTTGTCTATCTTTGACATGCTGGGGACACTGCCGTGCAGAAATAGCAGAGAGTAAAAGAGGCAAATTTCCATTTATTCAAATTCTGGAGACGGGTTGGACAAGCAGCAGCGAGGATCCACAGAGACACACAGAGATACAGTAGGAGACGTAAAAGCCTCTTTTTATTCAAGAGTATGTTTACATTAACATTCATAACGCTGAAATGATTACTTGATGTGCAGATTTTTCAAGTCAACCTCAAATCTTTTTTTCAACTTCTTCTTTTTTACTTTTGATGGCAGAGAATCTTTTTTCCTCACCAATATTTTTGGTTAGGAAAAGTCTGAGGGGTCCCAAGTCACTAAGCCTGCCCCTGGTGACAATAATTTCTTGCATCATCATCGCTTTTATTTAAAAAAACAGCAAATGTTTAACATGATGGATGCCAAAAAGTTGTCCTGACTGGGTTTTTAGAGAATCCAGAACAGTTAAAAAGAAGCCTCCAAAGATGAGATAAGTGGATCCATGATGTACAAGGAGTGAGCCTAAAAGAAAACGAATAATAAATATAATAATAAAAATGCTACATAACTCAAGAGGATGGACATCTATGTGTACATTTTCAGCATTATCTCTTTTCAAATCAACACATTTTCGGTTAGGTAAAGGCTGAGAAAAGCACTCATTCACTGGATTAGCGAAAGGCCCCCAAATCGCTACGTCCGCCCCTGTCCGTCGCAGTAACTCCTTATGTTCTATCCTTCAGTATGTCTGTGGTGGTTTGTTGTGATTTAAGAAGAAAACACAGTACTGTATCTGTAGTTAAATATGTATATGTAATCCAAGCCGTTCATTCAACTCGATAGAAGATTAAAATACCGATGATGAGTCCGTTTAAAGCGGCACAGGACAGTCGGGGACGTCTACAGGTGTTTTCAGGCTCATGAATCTGTCTTCCATTTGACTCAGCTTTGACAGATCAGCTTTGCAGTTTTCCACATCAAACGGGAAATAAAGCCTTCTTGTAAGTCTTTTGCATAAAGTTTCGCACTTGTGTCAGTTCATGAAATCTGTTTTACAGTAACACACACACACACACAAGACTCAAAGCGCAGCTCACAGCTCCGTGTCGGAACTACTTTTTCCTCCGCGCACGCGACAGAGAG
>OMNV01011728.1:4373-17140 GCA_900303265.1 Brotula barbata | reverse complement strand
GGAACGAGTAAGTCTTTAACATTTAAAAATCTGTCTCTATATTTACACACACACCATCATCACCATCGTCATCATCATCAACACCACCTCCACCACCATCATCATCATCACCACCATCACCATGACCACCACCATCATCATCACCATCATCATCATCATCATCATCATCATCATCATCATCACCACCACCACCATCATCGTCATCATCATCATCACCACCACCATCATCACCGCCATCATCATCACCACCACCATCATCATCATCACCACCATCATCATCGTCATCATCATCATCACCACCATCATCACCGCCATCATCATCACCACCACCATCATCATCACCACCACCATCATCATCATCTTCATCATCATCATCTTCATCATCATCATCATCATCATCATCATCATCACCTTTCATCTGCTGGAGTGATTTTCAGTGTAAAATGTAACTTACTTACATGGTTGCCCATTTCATAAGGTTTACTTTTGGTGAATATACGTAGAAATATAATTTATTGGACACATCAGTCGAAGAATATCAGTCCCAGCACCGGTAATCCAGACAAACTACAGGCAGTACCAACTGGGATGTGAGAGTAATCTGATGGTAAAAGAGAAAAAGCAGACACGAAATGGTGAATAAGTCAGGCTGCCGCTGTCCTTTTCTTACTGCAGCTCCATCTTAGTCTCCACTGATGACCCAGAGCCCCAACCTTGCTACATTTACTGACATTACCAGTCTCTTTGTCACCCTGGTGCCTAACCTAGCAGAGTAAATCCCACATACCACAAGCAGCGTAGGTTCAATTCCAACCTGTGCCCCTTGCTGCATGTCATCCCCCCTCTCTCTCCTGTCCAACCCAACCCAACATTGGTTTGACACTTAACCGCCGTCATTATCGGTACTGACAAGGTGAGACTGGCAGCCATCCAGGGTGGCATCGCTCCGAGGGCTGGCACACGCGCGATAATGGAGACTGGCATAAAGTCACTCTTCTATTGCTCATCTTTCCATCAGATGAGCAATTATCATTTTTCATTACAGGACAACCAAAGCCATTGGTTGTCCCGAGAAGTGACTGATCCTGTTGTGACCTCGCACAATCAGCAATCAGCACAACGTGTCACTGAATGGACCCTGTGACACGTTGTGCTGATTGCTGATTGTGCGAGGTCACAACAGGATGAGTCACTTCTTGGGAACGTCAACCAAAGGTTCAGCTGTGGCCAACATTTGTGCCGCAGCACACCAGGGAACAAGGTGACAGTGTAAACATGGGCCGCCAGCTGCAGATGACAATCTTGCTTTGACTTCAGAAGGAAAGGGAAGTGAGTGTGTGAGATTGGATAAACCAGGACACAGATCAAACTTTTAACGATACACTCGGTTATGCTCAACTCACCAACAGGATGCCACAAAATTGCCCTAGCTTATCAATATGGGTCCACCTGTGCGTGTGTGTGTTTGTGTACACTAAAGTTTTTGCCTGCACAGAATAAAGTATTGTTTACAGCAAAATGTATTTTCCTGCCTCCTTTGTATCAGTTTGAGTGCAGTTATAGCTGCTATTGTTCGTATTTCTCTGCTTTTGGATCTTTTTCTTCTGGTTTATTATTTTACTGTTGATCCCAAGCTACTCTCAGTACCTTCAGCTACTTTGTGATACCACACCACATTAACCACAACACATTACAACAAAATGACTCCAGGTTGTGTTTCATTTTTGACAGAAAAAGCAGCAGTAGTAGAAGGACAGGAGGGCAGGTTTCTGTTCCATTCACAGCCAGCACCTCAATCAATATGAGAGGGAAGTGTGTGGAATGGGATTATAGCTAAACTGACTGCTGGGTTGTTTGGCCACACACATACACGCACGCATGGACACTCTCACACACACATACACACTCTATTCCTGCCCAAAAATGTCAGATAGCATTGATTGTGACATTGTGAACAAGAGCCCACTGGCAATTTCAGGTTTTATTTGTGTCTCAGTACAAGATAGATACAAAAGACCCCCACAGTGTATTTAAAGGTCAAAAATGAAGAGTAGAGGACACTGTGCTAAATGCATCTGAAGAGTGTGTGTGTGTGTGTGTGTGGCCAAACAGCCCCAGCATAACAGAGACAGGAACGAAGGAAAGATAGAGATTGGAGTTGGATGGCTAAAAAAAGCTGTCGATACTTTCAGTTTGTTATTTGATCTTTATTGAATATAATTCATTGATTTGTCATTATGTGTTAGCGTCCGTCTTTAATCCTAATTTAAACCTTTCAGAGTAGACATCAAAGTTATCATGTCCCCTGTTCGCTGTGTCCCAGTTAAGAGTTCATGTCCACGCCAGAGACAAAATTAAAAGACCTCTACTACAATAATCTCTCTAATAATCTCTCTAAAGAAGAAGTTCCTGGAGTTTAATTTAATCTCAATCCCCAGGGACTAATCCTACAGATTATAAAACCCTCACTCTAGTACTTCCACGCACACGCGCGCACACGTACACACACATACATACACACACACACAGGGCATCATTAAATGACAATCCCGTCTTAGAGACATGCCCCCTCAGCATTACATGTTCACGCACATGTGGTCACATACACACACACACACACACACACACGTGTTCCAGAACACGAGTACTTTTATGCAAAAAACAAACAAAAACTAAAAACCAACTCATTCCCCTGACACCACATTTACGTACACTCGCGTGGGTGCACATTTGTGTCTGCACACACACACACACAGACACACACACACACACAGATTATACAATTTGACCCTTATCACACCTCAGTTAAAATATTCAGAATCAGAATTTGACTCTGGGCTCAGTGTGATGTTTTTGCATCTTTCTTACATGGATCTTCACCATATAAATAAGTAGGCAGACAGATTTTTAATATTTAAAGTTTATACATTACTTACAGTAGTGTGTAGGAATAAAGTTATTATTGCAGTTATAACATGTAGGTGCTGGGGCTGTCAGCTGTTCATGATGGTCTGTGGGAAGCTTCAGTGTCTCTTAATTTTGCTCTTCAGTGATCTGACCTGGAGGAGCTCCATCAGGTGATGTTCGGGGTGAGAGGTCAAGGACGATGTTTCCTGTTCGTTTCTGGGCACGAGAGGAGTAAATGTCCTTTATGGTAGGCAGAACATCACCAACGATGGATCCTCCGCCACCTTGATTGTCCCTTCTGGTCTGTTCCTGCCCTGCTTGTTGGCAGAACCGAACCACAGGATGATGGATGTGGACCAGCTCCTGTGGGAGGTTGTATTCCCTCAGCAAGCGAAGGAAATCCATCCTCTGCCGGGCCGTTTTTTTTTTATTATGGAGGTGATGTTGAGTTCCAACTTTAAGTCCTGGGAAATTGACAGACAGGTGAGGGGGGGATGCCATGTGGGCCTGGGTGTCTCCCGGTGGCCCCATTGACGCAGCTTGACCAGAGGGTCTCCGTATTGTCCAATAAACCACCAAAGCCACACCAAGAAAAACGTCCACTAAAGCTGTCCAAGTTTTGGAGCTCTGCTGGAGTAAATTGATGGATTTCAAGTATCTCCTGTCTGAAGTACTTGATGATATTTCGTCTCTTGCTTGTTGGATGGACAGTGATTAGCACACACACACACACACACACACACACACACACACACACGTTGCACCACTGCACACAGATGATGACTTGTGGGATTTTAATGTAGTTACTGTGTACTCATGTGTAATCTGGACACTCATAAACCTGTAGTGTAATCTCTGAGTGGGTGCTGGTACTACACACACTCACACACTCACACAGGCAGGCAGGATTTACAGCGTCATTAAAAAGAAAGATTTCATTTAGCGCAGTGGGGGAAACAAATTCATGATTTTTTTGTTTTAATTTCAATAAAACAAATAATATAAACACTTTATAGGGAAACGTTACAAAAAAAGTACAGCATTATGCGTGTGCGTGTGTCTGTGTGTGTGGTCACAGATTATCATACTGGAGTATCTGTGATGATGGACGTGCCTGCAGTGAGTCTGGATGGGATGGAACCTTCTTCCTTTGCTTCTCCTCCTCTCTCTCTTTATTTACTCCCATCACTGTTGTCATCAGGGTCCACATGTTTGAATCCTCTGTGTCCTCTTCATGTTTCTTCGTCCTGAAGCCAATGGTAAATAAAGTACCATTGTTGTATGCATTGTTTGTTGGCAGTCTGTGTCTTGATATGTTATTGTTGGTTTCTTTTGATTATGTATGACCGGACTCCATCTTGGCTCCACACTACAGCGTTGGACGGGAGCCAAGATGGCAGATGGTTGCTTGTTGGCATGGATGGTTCGGATCGGATAGACAACTGGGTATTTGACGTTGCTTCTCAAATTAGGATCCTGGTATTTATTGTCTCTGTCTCCTTATTTCTCTGTCTCATTTTTCTTCATTTGTTCCCTTCCATCTATTTCATATTTTCCTTTGTATTTTGCACAGTGTCATGTGGGGCTTGTGACCTTATTTCCTGTCATTTTGCTCCCTCGCTTATACTCTCCCTCTCCACTACAAAAATGTAATCATGCAGATAATCAGTGGCCGCGATCTTGAGGTTATTTTTCCCGAAAGCTGAAAATGTAACTGTATTATTATTATTAACTGTATTATTTCTCCCCTTGTCCGCTTTTCATTTGAAACTTTTCATGATTTACAACATAATGTCAAGATTCCCTATTCCACAGATGTCTATGAAATAAAGACTCTTGCAATTATGTTGTGATGACACCACTTCAAGTCTGATAATATCACAGTGTCTTCTCTCTTCAGAGTCTTTCTATTTCAACGCTTTAATCTGCAATTATGTGCATCAGTACCACAGTTACCTTAAATTGATGTCCTACACTCAGTCAGTAATCTGAATCACATTCCGTGGACGGGAGATTGAATCAAATGTTGCTACGGTTCAGAAAATGTTTGGTTAAATGAGGAGAGAAGCCCCAGAGAAGCCAAGTCCAGACACGGGTCACAAACTATAAACGTGTTTTTGTCACTAGTATCAATTGTTCATTTTATTATGTGAGAGAAAAAGAAAATGCTATCCATTCCGTCTTCATTCCTCCATCCCCTCTGTCTCTCACCTCTCCATCCATCCCCTATTCCTCTTTTCTATTCTCTTTACTGTCCTTCTTTCCTCCTCTATTTGATTTTTCCATTTTGGTCCAACACACTATCTCCTACTCATCCACTGCTCTCCCGTCTAACTCTCCACATCCCATCTTTCCCTCAGCTTTCAACTCTCCTGGAGCAACAATATGTATACACATGGTTGCCATGGTAACAACAGGAGGCCGCATGAGCGGGTGGATGAACAAAAGACCTAGAGACCCTCATCCGTAGAGAGAAAGAGAGTGAGAGCGAGTGAGAGAAGGAAAATCTGATTTAATTTTTGTGAGGGACTGTGTGTGTGTGTGTGTGTGTTCGTTCGTGTGGGTGTGTGTGTGTGTGGAGGGGGAGGAATGGATAGCATAGGTGAGTTCATAAATGACAAGGAGAGAGGGGGAAGGGATGGAGATATGGTTAACAAAGCAAAAACTGAATAAAAGGAAAACCTTAAAAATGCAACCATGCAACACAACGAGTAAAGAGTCCAAAATGCCGCTTTGATCACTTTGCATCCAAATGATAGTTAATCTGGAAATTCATTTTAAATACAAGTTGTGTGAAGAAAAAAAAGGAAAAAAGAAAAAAAAAACATTGTTGCATCCCCCTCCATCAGTTGAAGATATTTTGTTTTATTGTAAGCATCATGGAGGTTCTATGTGCTCCATGCATGAATATGGAACGTTAATGAAGTGGACATTTGGACATGGGAACAGTCCCTGTACCGTGAGTGTCTGCTAAACATCAGTTAAACGTTTGTATTTCAAAAATTCATGTACAAATGTTTCTTTTTGTTGTAACCTATAAAGTAACCACCATATATAATAATCTTTACGATAAATGAATCAAATCTTCTCATCGTAGGCGTGGATTCATGTATATGTTCCTAAAATTCTGTTCAAAAACTTGATCTTTGAACCATTTCTGAATTTGCCTATTACTCTGATCCCTTTAAACCCATTAACCTTTGCAGCTGATAATTAATGCAACATTTTCACTAATGGCAAATGTCCTATTTGTCTAAGTAATCATATGGGGCAATGATCCTTTCCAGAATACACAGAATGACGCTTCAGGGCACCGATGGAGTATCCACATTCAATTATCCTGCCTATTAAAACTAATGTGTGTGTGTGTGTGTGTGTGTGTATGTGCGTGCGCGTGTGTCTGTGTGTCCTATGCAAATATAATTACACCAATTAAATGACAGTGGAACCTCAGAGGGAGGTTTTGGGAACGGTTGGAAAGCCTGGCACCACTTGTGAGTGTGTGTGTGTGTGTGTGTGCATGTCAGTGGGTATGGGGATGTCAAGCTAGTTATCTCATGCATATGTACATACGTGTGAGTCAGTGTTCACGTGCGTGGGTGTTTCTGAAAAATGTGATCCTTCGCACCCTCCGTTCAGCACCCCTTCCCCCAAAAGCTGCTTCCTCATCTGTCCTGAGGGAATCTGAGGCATTCTAAGACGAGATTCCACGGTGGGCGTCGAGGTGGAGGAAGGGAGGAGGACGGCGAGAGAGAAATTGGGAATTGGAATTCTGGGTGAAATGAGAGGGAGTCGAAAAGTGAAGCTGAATTAAGCCCAGCAGGGTTGGCGGCTGCAGCATGCTTTTCTTTGAAAAGGAGACGAGTTGTTCACCTCCTGGTGAATAAAGAATATTACTGTCTCATACAGTACAATGAGGACTTACAGAGCTCCTTTGTTAGCATTAGATAAACTCCATCTCACAGTAAGGAAAATGCACATAATGAAAATATAATAGCTCACAAAAAATATTATCCTATAGAAAGAATAATATATAAGAACAGTGAACAATAAAATGTAGAAAGAGCATCATGCAAACACCTGGGAACATGAATGACAAAAAAAATAATGACAAACAGCAACAAAATCATTTCATTCCACGACAGTAGGAACTGAAGATAATGAAATGCTAAAAGTTCGTTTTCAATCACTCGTGGCTTTATTAATAAATGATACGTGAGTGAAATTACCGCTAAAGGCCCCCATGGATGGAATCATGTCTGTGTGTGGATACAGTGAACGAAGTCAGTTTATTTAACAATGTGATAAAAATGTAATTAAAGCTTAACTCTAAGCAGAGTACACTATGAATGAAAATTCGATTGAGCTGGATTGCGCCGTTATTGTTCCATCATCCATTGAATTGAATTTGTCGCGCGTACATTTTCTTCGCTTTTATCTTTTATATATCTATCTTTATTAGAATGCCTGGCCTCCAGCGTTCAGTCCAAAGCGTTTTCCTCCAACATCTTACAGCTTTTGCCATTTAAAAATGCTCTCTTGAATTTGTCAATTAGTGCGCTACGCTAACAAAAAAGGTGATGATTACTATCTTTAGAGACGTAAAGATAAATGTCACTCTTCGTGCAATAACTCCAGCAATGGTACGCACTTGTTGTTCACTACAAAACTTCTGCAAACCACTGTGCATGTTATTTTATCTTCTACAGTCATCGTTGCTCCACCTATTTCTTCTGGAATGACCAGAAATGACCTGAAAATATGATAGTTGTGAACTCATAGTTGTTGTCTTGTGATGTTTTTTAACTTAAGATGAAATACTTTTTATTCTTGGATGAGATTGGACCACTCTGTCCATTGGAGTATTGGTACCAGCAGTAATGCTACGGGCCAGTCAAAATGTTTATTCTTAAATAAGATTAGAAGAGATAAAGTAGGATAAGTTAGGACCAAACTTTATCCATCCCACTGAAAAGTGTTGCGCAAAACCGCTCAAACATCGTACAAAAACCCCATTTAAAAAAATCAAGTCTATAGCTGCATAATCTATATTTTGTTTATGCGTGAATCATCAAAGATCTGCGTCAGAGGACTCTCCAGAGAAAAAACAAACAAACGCTTGAATGGATCTCAATAAGCCTTCGTGTTAAATAGAGCACGGACGGTTAATCATTTGGGATTCTTACCCAAAATAGCAGAAAAGCTTTACTCCCTGCAATTATGTGTTTTAGATGCTTCATAAGATCCGTGTGTATGTTTGAAACCAAACCTGTCGCACATAGACTTTTTAAATTGCATTAAAGAAGGCAGCAGGCATAGATAAAACAGAATGATCTCATCCACAGATAAATTGCATAATAAGTTTGTGACTCTACAATAAGAAGAAATCAAGCATTGAGTCGAGCAAATGAAATAATCTGTTCCTTCCGTGTAATTATAATCTATCCTCCTGTCAACATCGGCTGCTGTGATCATACATATTCCAACTACTAAGAGTTTAATGAGAGAGAGGCATAATGATATTTTACCCTCAAACTAATGTATTTTTCATCAGATCTCCTCTCGTTATTCCAAGATGCCTTCTCACACCAGCTGGCTGCTGGCGTAATGTTGTCCCATCACCAGGAGTAGCCGGAGAATGTTGCAGAAATGAAGAACATTCCGATGAAAATAGCGTTCAGAGACTGTGATAACAATCTCACTTTTATTATGGTGTGTATGAGATCTATGTTTGCGTTAGCACAGGGTTCCAAAATGATTCACTCAAAGGCCCTTACATGGTAAGTAAAAGGCAAATATCTCCAAAAATACTCCGACTTACAAACGAACCAAGTTCAAATAAACAAAAACCAATGAACACCAAAACATTCTAATCAAATTAGCTGCAGGTTGAATCCCAATTTGCTCGTTCATTTTTATTTTGAGAGTCTTGAGGACAATAACTCAAACACACACCAAGGTCATCCCGTGCTCATACACACACGGTGCTGCTGACATTAGAATCCTTTTTACCAGCCAGATGAGAATCAAAACATGCTGCCATGACCCTCTCAGAACACGACAGTCCGTCTTATCCCTCCAAAGGTCAGATTATTATCTTACTTACAAAAAGATGACCCCAATCTGTAAGAAAACAGCTTGAAACACCACCACACATTCAGACTGATACACACACACACTAAACGAAAGCTATAATGAGCAGATATGGAACACTTTGAAAACACAGTGTGAGGACAGGGAGCTTAATGTATGAGTTAAAGATCTTTTGTAATGTATATTCGTGGCTACATACACCTGCTCATCCATGTAAGGAAGATAAGTTTATAAATGAAGTTGGTGAGAATAAAAACAGTTTCTTATTCCCTTTAATAAAGGTGAAATAGATGATACGGCACTGAGTTTGGCATGTGATCGGTCAACAAAACAATGAAAGTATCCGGATACAATTATATGTTACATTTATAATTTTTTTCGACAATATTCTGGTCCTGAATGGCACTAAAGGGACCTGTGGATTTGATATGACAGGAAGTGCTAATATGCCTTGAATGATTGTGTCTAAAATGAAGTTTTGATTAAATTTACTTCCTCTTCCTCTGCACACTCTCACAGAGCCTCCTCCTTATGTTGATTTATCCTTTATACATCACCTCGAGCGCGTGTGTATGGTGGTGTGTTATGCTAGTCATGTAAAGGTGTCATGGTGAGAAAAGGAGCTTAATGCTGTTCTGAACACTTCTGTCTTCATTTAGATCTCAGCGGGGAGGACAGAGGTTCAATGTCTTTCTCTCTCTCCACTTTCCTGCACAGTTAGGAGTGAGCTAACGGGATTACATGGACATGGGGGGGGGGGGACACCAAATGTTGGAATGCTGGAATGCTAGTCAGATAAAACCAGGTATAGTATTTTGGTCAGATTTTTAAGATGAGCACATTAAACACAAATACGTACGACCTGGGGGTAGTTCCTGATATAAAACCACTGAGATGAGTGGACGAGACAGATACACACAAGCTCCCAAAGATGGACACTGATCAATAGAGGACAAGGAAGACAGGTTTGGAGGGTCGGGACGGACACGTTGTGTGTTGATCTAAGAAACTGCGTCTGGATCATAAGGGAGATAATGTTGGAATAATCTGCTTAATCTGATTGAGGGCAGAGGCTCAATAATTGATAGCACCATCTGCTGTGGAATCAATCTAACAGAATGTCACACATAAGGAATTAGGTTAGAGAAACACTCGCTGATTACATTTAAGAATACATTCATGCCGTGTGTGTGAGTGACACCGGATGATTATATGACACAGTACGGTTTCATTATCATCACAAGAAGAGGTAGATTTAGTTTTATGGATATGGATGGAACAACAGTCGGCCCATATAAAATGTGCCTACTCATGAAATTAAAGCTGTAAGCTATGACCAGATGGACTGTGTGTGATGTCGTCAGCCCGTCAGCGTACATTACATAATTAGGTTTAGTAGAATTCAATTAAAGCAGCCAGTAATCCTCACAGAACTACAAAGTGTCTCTTCCTGGTTTCCCGGTTCTTTGTAGGTCGAAGCGGATGATTTTACTTTATTCATAATAAAGAATGACTCTTTCTGGTAACATCACTGATTTCTAGGGTAATTACATTAGGAGTGATCCCTTTCTTATCAAAGATGGTTCAACCTTCACATGTTCCTGCTTGGTAGGATTAATGCTGTTATACTGGATATATTTATCATCTTAATGTTGTAGGTAGGATCAAAAAGCAGAGACAATGAAAAAGAGGAATAGAGAAAAGGCCGGATTAACTCAAGTCAAAGAGCACAACGAGGTCTGTACACAAGCAAACACAACAGAGGAAACAGGAAAAATAACTCGACAAGAACAAACAAGAGAACTTGGTACATGAAAAGGCTCAAAAACTGCAGCTTTTATAGTCCTGATGAGACTTAAACTGATGAAGAACCACCAACCCTGACCCAGGAAAAAGAGAACAGCAGAAAATTAGAAAACAAGAGAGGCAAAATAGAAAATAACTGGAAGGTGAAAATCAAGAAGGAAAATAAAGAGGCCCGGTTGACCTTTATCACTCCTGAAAGACCCTGAAGCGATGAACTCAAGCAAAGGATCACAATGATTCGAGACGGTGACCAAAGACCTTCAAAGAAGATGGCAAAAAGTTTACCAGCGAGACATGTAACTGTAAGATGCCTGGGACAGATGAAATTGCTATCAAGTAGATCAACAACCTGCCCGATATCCACAAGGATCTTGTTCAGGCCTACAATGACATCCTCAGAAATCTGCCAGAGGCCTCACACAGGAAATCACATACCTGGTCCCAAATAGACAGCACGGGTCTACTTCAGGAACACTCCTTGGTAGTACTACTGAAAAACCTTGTACCTGTGTGAATGTGGGAGAGGTTCTACATGCTTTCTCTCAGGGGTGTACGTATATGATTTGTCAGAATTTTATCATCTCAGAGATATGTATTTTTTCATAATGAATCAGGTAATCCCGCGATGACAAAGATGAAGAGCTCCACTGTTTCCTTGTTTATTGACTTGATTTGTTGCGGTCCTTACTTTGTAATGACAGTAATGTTACTGACCACACCTCATGTTGACAATTATACATTTATAATTTGGTGTCTATAAATTTGAAAATTCAGTTTTTTTTTTAACTTACTGTTTTGTTTTTTTGCTCTGCTTCGCTTTTTGACTTTTTCCCTTGAAATGATAGAGCAATTTTTATTTCTGCCAGTTGTCTATTCATTACCCTACGTGACTATGAAACACAAAACAACAAATTTTACCAACAAACTCAAAACATTTACAAAAGTTGACAACCAACAGAAGCATCTGGATACCGTCCTCAAGAGCTTCAGAGCGACATCAGGCTGGAGTTTGGAATTAACAATAGAGCCAAAGCCACTTTGGGGAGAGGAATGCTGACCATGACTAAAGCCTCAGACCTTGACACCATGATCAAGGAGCCCACCCAGGAAGGTGTATAAAAGTCTTAAAGTGCTTATAGGGGATCACAAAGAAGACTCTGACATGACGGAGAAGAGCAGGAAAGAGTATTACAACAGAGTATGCATGATACAGAGTAACTCAATGAAGACAAGAGATTTGAAGCTATCAACACTCCACAGCAATACCCAACTGGACAAAGAATTACATCAAAAGACTAGATAGAAAGATCTAAAAGCCACTACAGTCCACTGGCTGTACCTAAAAATAACATGAGGACGAGGCCTAATCCAGTTTGAACTAATCTTCAAAACTTCCACCGTTCAGCTGCAGGAACACCAAAAAAATACAAAAACCCATTCCCCCAGATAGTAAAATGCCATGAAAGTATAAGGAAAGCTGCCTACCCGCAGAAAGATGCTTCGAAATTCCAGAATGAGCTTGGCACCCAACCATCAGAACACAAAGAAACTACCATCTTTTTAAATGGGTGAAGAGGAGGGCAAAACAGCACGATCACAAAACACCAACCGACGACAATCAGTGAGAACGATGAAGTCACCGTCGCCATCCTCTGGGTCACAGACAGATAGAAGATAGACATCACGCCGTCATAATCAAGGAAAACGCTGAATTATCGATGTGTCAGTGCATTTGGAAAGTAAAACCTCCACAAAAGTCACAGAGAAGGTGTCCAAGTATAAAGATCTGGAGATGAGGAGCAAAACAATACCAATGGTCACTGGAGCCTAAGGATTTAAAAAAGGGATTAGAAAATTTCACAGACCAAATTCTATGTAAAAATCATATTTAAAAAAATAAAAAATAAAAAATAAAAAATATAAAAAATAAAGAATAAAAAAATAAAGAAAAAAAAATAAAA
>OMNV01011725.1:25812-44935 GCA_900303265.1 Brotula barbata | reverse complement strand
AACCGGCGACAGATTATCAACGACAGCGGCGATTCCTCGTCGGGTGGACGAAATGTAACATTCTCCAATCTCGATTTTTAAAGCCTCAATCTGTGACTGAAGAATCTCGGAATGACGACAGAGCTCTGAAGTTTTCCTCCGAAGTGATCCTCCGAAGTTTTCCTCCGAAGTTTTCCTCCGAAGTGCTTTTCGCTGAGCTTTGTCCGTAGCGGCGTCGACAATGTGCCTTTTGTGTTTTTGTGTTTTTTTTTTTTTTGGTCGTTTGATGGTTTCGTCTGATTATGGCTTTAAAAATCCAGCTCAGGTCCGCTCGAAAGACAAATCTATATTTTAATAGGTCATAATTTATTATTTTCTACGTCAGACTTGAAGGAGAGAGAGAGAGGCGTTCGGATCGGTAGAGGAGCTCTGGTTTTCCCGGCTTTTTTGCAGCCTTTCAGTGTCCAGACAGGAAGTCCTTTAAAATCAACACTTTATTTAATGAGGTTCATGTATTTAGTGAAAAGTTTATTTATTGCCCGTATATTTTAAACAAGGCATGAAGATTCAGAGAGTAAGTTTTATAGAGAAAAGGGGCAATTGTATGTGTTGGTAGACAGTAGAAGGTCAACACTGGTTTAATCTCAACACCTAATGTGTGTTCACGGTGGCCGGCCTTTGATGAATGTGGCTTATTGCAGTTGTTCACACTGGAATTGGAATAGAACGCAAAGCGCAAACGGACATTTCTCCCGCTACTTCCTGCCAGATGTTGTTTCTCGTCAGTATTGTTCGTTTTGAATTACTCGCACGTCCGTTTTCGTGACGTCATTCCTTCATTATTTTTCCCTCTTCTGCGTTGAAATAAGGTGCCATTTCGGTTAAATTTGGCTTATTTCGTTCGTTTTAGACTCCATCCACATCTGGCGTCCCCATTTCGGCAAAGAATATGCGCGAAAAAGAGGAACGCGTGGTCGGTTTCATAAAGGAAATCTTACTGTCACAGTCAAACTCCTTCAGTCAAATATAAAGATTTACATCAAGACTTACATATAGATCACACACACACACACACACACACACACGGGTGACAAATTAAAGGAAAAACCTCACAACAGCTCCAGGGAACCTTGGAAACATCTGGAACTGGACTGCTAGGTGTCATCTAATTGATCTGAGTTCATTGTCTAGACAGCATCAGAATAGAATCGTTGACTTTACAGATGTTTGGTTTCCCTCATGAGGAGCTTCGTGTCATTTGTTCCGTCTGATACGGTGACGCCGATGGCTTTTCCTTTAAACGCGCCTCCCGTGCGTATTTACCAAAGATGTCTGGCCCTCGTTGCACCCGGGGTCCATTTGCGAGGACAGCCGCGCGTCAATCGTCCGTCTGAATCACCGCGTGACTCATCGGTGCTGCTGTTTGCAGCTGGATCAGCAGCTCCACAGCACACGAGGTATTGCAGATTCCGCAACGAGAACACACAAAACCTTTTCGTCCTTTTTATCCCAAATCAATCTGCCTGTGCCACAATTGTACTTAAATGACTTTTCTGAGAACTCTTTTCATTCTATCCGTTTGTCGCTCGGGTTCCATTGTTTGTGTCCGACGGGCTCAGCATGAAAAACGGTCCTGGTGACTCAGTGTCTCTGTGGAACACATAGTCGTGCTTCGTTTTGTAGAAAACAGCCGTCGGCGGTTAACATGACAGTTTGGTCTCGTGTGTCATCCACCTCAAGCACACACACACACAAGCACACACACGTTGGCTCGGTCACGATCCCCTTTTTTCAGACTGGTGCTGCTCGTACTGGGAGGACTTTCGGTGCCGTTTTACACTTTGACTATGTGCAATGTCCATGTGAGAAGAAGAAGAATGTTAATTTATGCAGTTTTAAATGTTTCACCACGGATGTACTATGTATATAGAGGTGTATAATAAGCCATTGTACCTTGTAAATGATATGCAAATATTTTTTTATGAAACTATTCTTCATATGAAATCATTCCTTTTAACAGTTAATATCAGCTGAAGACTTGATTAGAATGATTCGCTCTGACACGAGTCCACCCGAGGCGTTCACGCGTGGGACAACGTGGCCGTGGTTTATCAGAGTTTTAGCCTCCAGCACAGCCTTATCGGTCATTTCTCAACGCTATATTATTATTGTTTTTAATACATTGTTGGTCATCGCTGTATAGAAGCGGACAACGGCCGTGCTTGGGATTAGTTTTTTTTTTTTAGATCACGAGTTCATTATTTCATTATCTCAGGAAAACCATGTTTGTTTTCCTGAGATAATTGTGGACACTTGATTTCAGCCTTCAAAGTCACTGTCACGACTGTCAGGGAGGATTCATAATTGGGAACAGGCAGAAATGTGTACTTTTGTCTCTCTGATGAACATTGTAAGCAAGATGAAACAACCGTTTGTTTTCATGAGATAACGAGAAAAATGAAGCCATTATCGCAGGAAAACGAGCTTTGTTATCTCGAGATAACAGCCAAGCACGGCCGTTCTCCGCTTCCGAATTTGTGCGGCGTGTTGTGACATTTCCTAATTGTTTCCGAATCTTTTTTTTTTTCCTTTTTCATTTGCATCGTTTGTAGTGAAAAAGCCGATGGTGATTGAATGGATCTCCACCAATAAAATGATGAGAAAAGACAGAATTGTCATAAACGTGGAACAATGGGTTCATCAGGGCTCCAGCAGGTTCCAACAGGTCAAATTTAAGACCTTTTTAAGAACATTTTGAATAGAATTTAAGACCTATTTCATGGCCTTACAAGCAAAAAAGTATCAAGAAAATCACAGGATTACTTACAAACTAAATTTACATTTCTCAAATGTGTCCGGAATAATCTGAAGGTGGGAACATGACGTTAAGAAGCTCAAAAATGCACACTAATGTGCAACACATAACTTATTTCCTAATCCAATAGATTAAGACCTATTTAAGACCTTTTAAGACCCTAATATTCAGGTTATTAAATTTAAGACTTTTTAATTCTACCTTTATATTAACATTTTTCTTTTCTTTACAAATTTACGACCCAGTGGGAACACTGATTATGGGGAAAAAAGCTCTTAAATGACGTCTTTTAGCCTAATGTTGTTAAAGCGTAATTCCTCCTCTCAGGACCGCGTGGGTGCTCACAGGCCCCCCACGTCTCCTTGACGGTCCTGATTGGTCAGGGCACAAAATCTAATCAAAGTCCGAGCAGCTGTGCGGATGTACAGGGTCTGTGACACACTTTAGTGTTGTTTCCTTCACTTTTTGGCAGCTTTCAGGATTTTTTGGTAAGTAATTCTGCCAAAAACTGATAAAAGTTGTTTTTTTTCCCCTGACCTAGAAAATTTCAGCTATTTCCTGTAGGAATTCTTAAATTTTTTTTATTACCTTCACAACAGGAAAGTGAAAATTCGTTTGAGCCAGCAACTTATTTGTGCCATATGGAGTTATATTTTGTCTTTGAGACTCAAAATAGTGGTGATGATGGAATTTCCCCCTGAATATATTTGTTCACTCTGGTGTTATTGGCCTTGCTGTGGTGTTTGGGTTGAAGCCTGAATGAAAACTCCGGCTTCGGAAATGATTTCAGAGCCTCTTCTCTTCGGGCGTGTGTGCTTCTTCACTGCTGTGTTTGTTGTAAATTCTACATCGGCGCGAACAGCACTTGATCTTTTCTGCGCTGGGTTCTAATTCTGTTCCATACTGTCGTCACTGCACTTCTTAAACTCACAGTACTTTTCTTATCTGACTCTCAAATGTTTCTCAAGTTGTGTGATTTTTAATTGTGATGTCTAACGTAACGGCTGACACTTTTGAGTCTGAGAGTGAGCAGCCGGATCAACTCTTTCTGTATAAAATCTGTCAAGACGCGGAGAAAAACAAACAAACAAAACGGCCTGGGACAGGGCCAATTGAATATATTGTACAATAGAGTGTAAAGAAAAAGTCTAACTATATAATGTTTATTTTATATGTCCAATAGATTACATATGTATGTTACATGATTTTAAAAATTAAAAGTAATTTTGTAACAGATAATGAAGTGTCTTACTAGAGGAGGTGAGGCTTTGTTTTGTTCAAGTCGGTGTTGCACAGTCACTTGTATGGCTTGTCTCCCCCTGCCCCTCCCCCGCCCTCCATCCTGTATTTACCATTAAAATAAGCTTTCAAATCTTATATTGTTTTAAAAGAAATTAATAAATTAAGTTTACATTCTAAACTACCTTTAATGTTAAATTATTTATAAATCCATCTGAATATTGTGAACTAAAATAAAACGTTTGTCGTTTATTATATATTTAGAGCTGTATTTTTGTTTAGCAGGCTGTTTATTTACAGTTTTACTGTGTTGTTCTCTTGTGGGAAATGGATTCACAGGGTCAACAGATCGCCACGTGGTACAAAAACAAACAATAAATTTTGTTAGAGATTGACGACGATTGGATTTGCTGCTATACGTTAATGTTTTACAAAATTACAATAATGACTTTCTTGCCATCTGTCCAGATATCAACCTTTCACCACAACCGTGTCTGATCGTGAGCTGTAGATTTTTAAAGTTGTAGCTGAGCAGTAAATGTTTAAATTATGGTAATTATGCGATCTGTCCTATGTTGAAGTTTAAATAGGACATAAAACAACTGAAAACGGTTAAAAAAATAAGTAGGCATTTATTTGTACATTTAACTTATCGACATTTTCACCAGCAAAAATAGTAAAACTGTAATAAACTCACATTTGTCATAAAGTCTCATAAATATAGTATTTCCTGAAATGTTGCATGATCGACGTGCTTAAACAGTTAAAAACCAGAAAGACTATGTCACTCTGTAAACCTTGTTGATCAGGACTTCCACCTCGTCCCCACCCAGATGACACATGTCTAGGACACAGACAATATGTGTGTCTTCCAGCTCGTCTGCAGTGAGTAGTATATCCTCTGCAACACACACACACACACAGAGAACACTGTGATTAGGGTGTTGGTAATAACATATGCACATTTTTGATTTGAAGGTTTGCGTGGTGGTTACCGGGCTGAGTGTGCACATCCTCAGTCTGGCTTACAGAGTCCTTGAGGGGCCAGAGGAACCCTGAGGAGAGACAGGACAGCATCGTGTTGCTGTGGTTACTCTCAGGGAGACCTGCAGCCCTGGGGTCGTCTGAGTACACCACCGGAAGGAATGCAGCGTCGATGGCCATCTCTTTGTTTATACCTGACACAGACACGACATCATGGATTCTTGATGAAGCCATTTTATTTTATCCCCACGTTTCGCCGAGACAGTTCTGTTCTTACCCAGTATTGTTATTTGGTAGTATCCCGGGAAAACAGCTGTCGGGACGGTGTCTGCGCTCTGCTCTGGTGTCCACTGGGATGGACTAAGGTTACCCCATTGGAGCAGGATGTCCTTTTCTTCCATCGTGAACCTCTGACAGATGCTGTCGTCGTACAACGTTCCGTGACGTAAATGTTCAGTGACGTCTGCCTTTTGTGTCACCCAGCTGCTGCTCTCCCAAGATAACCTGTCAGAATCTTGCAGAAAGAAACACAGCAGTGACTCCTGGACTTGAAAACAAGATAATCTGATCAAAGTTAGGAGATTAACAGAAAAAAATAAAGGAGTAACAATGCACCTTGGTGTGGATGGTGCTGTTGTTGGCTGTACTCTTCTTGCTCTGACGCGGTCTGCGTGAACTCCTCCGAGTTGTCTCTGAGCGTCCTGTGTAACAGAAGGAGAATGAGCTCAGACTGGAAGCAGTTTGTGGATTAACTACCTGCTTAATCTCCCGTACCTTTTAGTTAGACGACTGGACTGCCGGCAATGTCTAATAATAACATGAATATGGACACATGAATGATCAAAGGAATGGATTTGAGAAGGAGATCAGAATTGTCTGTCTACAACAGCTTTACCTGGTTTTATATCTTCTTTTCCTGCCCATGTGCATCTCATCAGATGACGTTTCTCCGATGGTCCCACTCTCTGTCTGCTCGGCCACTGTTAGATCGCCGTGTGCGTGGAGAGCTGCCTCCTCACATGTTTGATAGGAATCGTCAGAATCCTGTAGCAAGCAAGTTTTTTAGCCCGTTTATTTCACCGTTTCAAACCGCGCTAACAGAAAAGGTGTTCGTGAATTGCACCTATGACCTGTTGCTCGTCTGTTCCTTGTGACTCTTTGCCCTGCAGGCATTTCAGGTATCGCACTGCCACGATCTGACCTTGGATTGCAAACCTTCGATGCTCTCTGTACTGGAGGGACTCCAACTCTTTTTTAAAGTCGGCTGCAGCAATTAGAGGAAGTTGCCCTGGAAAAAGCAAACATCCGGTGGATTCATTTGGACTTGTGGAGATAAATGAAAGCGTTCCAAACGAGTCGACGCATTAATCTCTTTCCTCCTGACCTGAGGTGTCTGCCGTTGACTGCACGAATACCCGTGGGGCCTGAGGATAGCAGTAATGACCACCAACGGCTGTTTTCTCCAGGACAATGTCGTCCTTCAGAGACTTGGTCCACTTAACGAAGCTCTGCACTTTGGGATCACTCACGTACGGCTGTTTTAGGTGGTAACCTGTGGAGGAGCAGAACAAGCTCTACATTTCAGTGCTGTGATAATTAATACATCAGCGGTGCAACCCCGTGCAATGGAGACAGCTTTACTAACCTGTAATGCACATCTCAGTTTCACAGCTGCTTGTCAGGTACGGTAAGGAGCCGTCTACTTTACAAACTCTCATCTGAGTGCAAACCAGGTAGGACACTGTGGAAGACATGACGAGGGCTGTAAACCACACGGCAGATTCCCTTCGCCGGTACGTGTAAATGTGTAGACGCGAGCAGACGTGTAAAACGATGCGCTTACTTGGGGATATGTGATTGAAGAAGTGCGGCTGGGAGGAGGAATAAACCTGGAGGATGAAGGGATGGTCAGATGTTGCATCCAGGGCGTGGACCCAGCGATGCATCCAGTACTTTTCAGGGCCTAAAACAAAAACAAACAAGGTCAGTCACACAGAAAAAAGAAAACGAGAGGAAAAGTGCAATACCGGATTTTCAATTAGAACAGCATTTCTTACCCTTGTTCACTTTGTTCTTTACTCTTTCAACACGGCCTACAAATATCACCAAACCAATGATGTCACAGGCTGAATTGTCGGGTAAAGTGTCCAGCTCTGACCTGTAAGAGAGATGCAGTGATTTACGAGTAGTACTGCATATTACTAACTCGTCTTCGTCCCCGTAGTGTTTGCGCTTTGTCTCCCGTCAACGGCTTCCAGTTGGACTCATATCCAGATTCATCTTTGTTACTGTTATTATTTCAGTTGCTCTCTGTTTCTCCCTCCTTCTCCCACCCCTCCCACTTTCTCTCTCAACCCAACCGGTCAAGGCAGATGGTCCCCCTCCTGGATCAAGTTCTGTTCAAGGTTTCTTCCCTTTAAAAGGGGAGTTTTTCCTTGCCGCTGTCGCCAAGTGCTTGCTCATGGGGGAATGTTGGGTCTCTATGTATTCAAGCGTTTGATCTTGATCTGCTCTACCTGTAAAGTGCCATGAGATAACTTTTGCTGTGATCTGGTGCTATATAAATAAAATTGAATTGAATAGTAATGTCACTTTTCCTTCTATTTGTTCAACAGAAAAACAGAAATTGGAGTAATATTTGGACCAGAAATCAAACACAAACCGGGTAATTTCCCATGATTGCGTGTAGCAACATTTTTAAAAAGCAGCATGCATCACTGTCTACTATGTATGGATTGGAAATGCAAATCAAGTCGAGAGAGGCGAGCTGACTCATTACCGGGTAATGAAGTGGTAAGCCACATCAGGCAGACGCCACTCAGAACGCACAGACGCTGGTGAGATGACAGTGATGACTGACACTGGGCTATGAGGGTTCAGGCAGATTTCTGGAACAAAAAAAAAAAATATATATATATATATACAGTATATATATACAATGATTACAATGACATGCAGGTGAGGGTGAGCTAAATGTCTACATTTACAATTTGCTTTTCAGTGCTTTCTAAAACTTTGGGGACATTGAAACACTACGCCAAGGACTTTGGAGCATGCCAAATATACGCATGAAGAAGTACCTACCCACAGAGGTAAAGTTCCTCAGTTTGTGATGTGCGACGTGGGGGTGAGACCTGTTTGGATAACTCTGCTTTAGAGAGTAGTTTTGGAGGTACAACACCATGCCTACGTTCATCCTCTGGTAAAACTCTGGGCAACGGTCGTTCCAAAGCACCAGGGACATCATGCCGCTCTGATCGGCCACTTCAAAGTATGCCTAAAACATAAAAGAGCAGGAGACGACAATGGGAGAAGATCTCTGTCTCGCGTTACAACAGCGATGAATGAGCACAGATTACATCGTTGAAGATCAGAGATTTGAGCTGAAAACTTTTTGTAAGCTCAAACTCACCTGGTAGGGATAATCAATGCTGAGCCCAAATGTTCCATAATAGCGTAACCTGGATTTGTGCATGATCCTCACTAGTAGAGGGTAAGGTTTCCGTACGGCTCTCATCTGTGTCTCCAGATCACACAGAAAGGTAATTTTGGACACTGTTGAAAAGAAAACGTAACATGCAGCCTGCACTCAGGTTTTTCCCTCTGCAATTTGTCACACTATCAGAATGTGTTGTCTGTGGTGACCATCCATGACACCTGAGTGACACAGAAGTGACCTCACCGTCCAGCACCGTGTCAGATGAGGCGGACTCCGAGCTCCAGACGTCTCCCTCAGGGTCGTCGTTGTTCCACAGCGGCAGGTAATGCTTGCGTTTCACCTGCAGAGGAACGTTTCTCTGCAGGATCGAGCTGCTCTCCATGCCGCGTTTGACCAGCATGGGCAGATCGTTGGGCTCTCTGACGCCGGACAGGAGAGCAGACCTTTGGGCACCACAGCTCAGCATCTCTACACAAACATACCCATGTCCCAGCATCCTCTCGTTGTACACAAACGAGCACTGTAACAGTCTGATTTCCACCCCGGTCCTCAGGACGTTTTTGTGGACGAGATGATTCAAACTCGGATGCAGAAAGCATTTGGCTCTCGATATTCCGTCAGTGATTGTTATGTCGTAGCTGTAGCTGCCGTGCTGGGGGTCACTGTGCTCCGATAAATACCTGTGCAAGGCAACGACTGCGGCCGGAGCGGCTTCTTCTGTGGTTAGTTTGAGAGACTTCGAGGAGAATAGGCGCTCCAGCATGCTCCCGGAGTGACACGGCTGAGAGCCACTAGCTAGTGTAGAAGTTGACAGGCTATCCTCCATTATCGGAAGTTCAGCCAACTCGCCTGATAACCTCCGGTCGGTGTTTCCGTGCTTGTCACGGTATTAACTTAGAAAGAACTTAAAATATGCCAAAAGGCGAATTCATCCTTCTTATTGGCGAGCTCACCGCCAAACGTCGTTTTAAGCGCAATGAATATGATTTAAAAAAAAAACAACTACAAGGCGCCGTGTTAGTCACGTCATGTTATCCGGCGATATAAAAAATGAGAAACAGGTAATTCCCACTTTTTCCCGCTTTAGACGGGGGCGGTCGCATTGCCATGACGTCACCAACGCGACGGTTGATGAAACATAAAACAAGCTCGTAAAACTTAACACTGAATCAATTCACTTTTCGTTTAATCTAACCGTTTTATTGTTTGCTTGGTCGTGTGGTGATAAGTCGCGTTGTAATCGAGCAAAAGTTTTTCTTATTTTTATGTCTAAATGTTTAAAGCCCAATGAGGACATCTGGTGTCCAGATTAAGTAACTACAACTAATGCAGTCGAGGTAGGTTGGGGCTCACGGTGAAGCGTTAGCCCCACATAATCACTGGAAGAACGACTGAATTTTCGTCATAAACCTTAACAATTATTAAAATCCACAAACGATTGAAAATGTGCTGTATTTCTTGTAATGATTTAAAATTTCTGTTTCATCCAAAAATCAAATGGGGCTTACAAAGAGATTATATCATTACGTTTCTAGCACTATTACATTATGTTTTCCAGTACAAATTAAATTCACACAAATATCCCAATTCCACCCTTAGAATGTCATTTGCCAGACTTAATTTTTAAAATCTGAATAATATTGACTAATATTGACAAAGTATCAGGATGCATTCTGGGAAAATCCTTATAACGTTATGTGACGTGAAATGTAAAGGAAATGTAAAATGGCATCGCTTTGAATTATTTACACGACTTAGCATAAATTAAATGGGCGTTTACGCATTTTCACGATTGCTTTCGAAATTCCTGACATGTTTTATATCATTTATATCTGGTATACGCAGTTATAAATGGGTTACTAATGTGGAAAAAGCATATTAAATGCACTTTGAGAATAAAAATGCACCCTTAAAAATAAGCCCAACTGTTTACTTTAAAGTATACTCACTGACCCATTAATGTAAAGGGTTAAAGAAACTTAAAATCTTGATGAAATTTCCTCGAATCGTCGTTTGTCAGAAACTACAATCCCAGGATGCCTTGCGGCACGGGCAGCATTTCTTGTCGACGTGGGAAGGGAGGGATTGACTCGGACACAAACAAATGTCTCCGTCTGTGTGTTTGTGATGCGTTCCAGTTAACCAGGCGGATTTAATATCGAAGTCGGTGACGTTGGAAAGATGTGGCTGAAACCTGAAGAAATCCTGCTGAAAAACGCCTTTAAGTTGTGGGTCACCGAGAGGGACAACGAGTACTTCGTGCTGCAAAGGAGACGCGGCTATGGGGAAGGTGGAGGCGGTTTGACAGGTAATGTTGTCTTTTGCCCTCCGCCACATGTTTACCACGTCTAATATCACACCATTAAACAGAAGAAACGGTGGGGATGAAGCTAAGTGTCCGGTCATTTATTCGGTTATCTATGCTACTGTCTGCCACGTACAGGGTGGGCACTGCACTGGTTATATACACAAAATGTCCTTATGGCAACAGGTTTACTTCAAACAACAGCAGATAGCTATGTACACACTCTTTATGTCATTTCTGTCACATTTTAAGCTGCACAAGATGTGCAAACTTCCAGCCGTTGTTGTTTTTATTATTTTCTGTTGATCCAAGCTCAGCTGATATTAACTTACCAGCCTATAAAAACACAGGAATACTTAAATTCTACGTTTTGGAGGGGTCTACAGGTCTACATCATACCGATAGAGCCTCTGTTGGGAATGACATCATTTTACATATTCATTTTTTTTTTATATCTGGAAATATATGGTCACCTTCGGAGCCGTGCAGTGCCTCTTCCATTAGACCAGAATCAGAGAACAAACCAACAAATCTGTTATGTTATATAGAGGACTGCAGCTCTTGATTACTCATCAGTCTATAAAATAGTGAAAAATAGATTAAATATAGATCACAGGTGAAGCTCCAAACTAATCCATCTGGCTATTTTACCTCTTTAGCCAAACGATTGCTTACTATTAAAGAAACGGATGTAATAATCATTTAATTGTGCCAGCTCTCATCACTGGGATGTCAAGAGCCCCGTTTAGCAAGAAATCAACATGCAGGCCATCCTCTGAGAGTAATCTGAGCCTCTCTCTCAGCCTCAGCAGATTCATGATGTTGTGGGTGAACTGTGAAGTGCATTCGATTGAAACGTGCCTTTATTGTTCTTCGTGTATTCGTGATGTTTCTTTACTGTAATATGTTTTTCCTCTCATATCTTGCACCCTAGATATGATCAGTGGCTAATATACTGTGTACAAATCCATATGGACCCTTCTATATGAAGTGGCTCCTCAGTAATAACAATTTAACAACAATTTAACCCCTTATGAGTTTCTGATTGAGAGAATAAACTGTCTAAACCAAGTTTCATGCATCCTGGATGCTGACTTGGATCTGTAGGAGCCATTGTCACTCTACGTCATGACCCGTGTTAAGCACATGCTAACATGTGTCAGCCATAAGGTAATAAATAGATAATTAATGGTAATGAATGGCTTTGTAGATGAAGACAAGTGGCTGGAAGTCTCGTCTTCCTGGTCTAATGATAGTGGAGGTTAAACACCGCCTCTCTCTCCAGCACACCAGCCTGTCATGTCTGAAGCATGGTCTGTGTGTGTAGGTCGGTCCTCTCTCCACTGATGAGAAGTCGATGAATTATGCAGCCTGCGTTTGATCCTGTGAATCCTTTAATACTTGACAGCAGCCTCAGGAGCCATGTGGCGATCTGTGCCGACTTCAGCCGGTCACGACGGCACTGTACGGAACGATGCAGCGTGCGAGCGTGGCTTAGCTGCGACCTTGTTAATTATTCATGGAGGGCACGTCAGATCTAAGTTGGAAAGGTAACAGATTTAGCTAAATTTAGTCCGTGGACCTGGGGATCATCGGTTTCTGCTGTGTCATTAATGACCATCTTCGCTACTTGAGCGTCATATCTGAAAGTTGATGTTTGTCTGTCTGATCTCATCTCATCTCTCCAAGTTCCACATGACTAAAGGTCACAGGTGACGTAACCTACTCAGCTTGTGTGTGTCTTATATGTTTACAGGCCTCCTCGTGGGAACTCTTGATACTGTGTTCGACTCCACATCCAAGGTTGCTCCCTTCCGTATTTTGCACCATACCCCAGACTCACAGATCTATTGGTCTATAGCATGTGGTATGTCACTTTATTCAACCTCATTCCACTGTTTCCACTTTTTCATATTAGGAGCAAATGTCCAAATTGGTGAGATTAATCGTGTTTGGGCACTTGCTCCCATTTTTAGTGAATATAAATCATGAGATAGAAGCCTAGACAAGAATGTTTGCCTAAACAGGGTTCAAAGCTCAATGCAGCCAACAGTGTTGAGGGTCATGCTGCCCTTTATTGTTTATCCTTTTGCTTTTCTATTCCACGTCCTTATCACTTAATCATCTTTATTTATATGATAAGTTATTTTCTGCAAGTCACTCTGGGAGCTGTGAAAACTCATAGAAAATCCCATCATCCTTTTTTTGAAATGAACTTTGGCAGCCGTACGTTTGCTCCAAATCGTCTACCGACCTTTTCTCATGGTCACATTTTCACTCTGGTTGGCTCAGGGGTCACCAAAGAGGAGATCGTCCAGCACTGGGATTGGCTGCAGCAGAACATCATGAGGACGCTGTCTGTGTTTGACTCCAGCGAAGACATCACAAGCTTTGTTCAGGGAAAGATTAGAGTAAGAAGTTATTCCTATGAATTTTACATGAGCATCTTCGGAGACTGATTTGTTAATGGGGCCGATACGTTCGCTTGTTTTGTGTAGCCTTGTGAAGATTTACACTTTGACTGCTGTACACGTGTAGGGTCTCATTGCTGAGGAGGGAAAAGCGTCACTGGTGTTGGAGGACGACCCCGAGAAGTTCAGAGAGGCACATCTGAGGTTCGAAAAGTGGTTTGAGCTGCCACCGGAGGAAAAGCTGGTCACGTATTACTCATGTAGCTACTGGAAAGGCAAAGTTCCCTGCCAGGGCTGGCTCTACCTCAGCACAAACTTCCTCTGTTTCTATTCCTACCTGCTGGGATCTGAGGGTAAGTCATTTCTCTGCCTTTCACACGCTTAAGACGAGCAAGAGGCCCCACGCATCCATCAAAGTGGGCTTTTTATTTCATTCATTGCTCTGAGAGGAAAATCTTTATACGTTGGACTGTTTGGACGTAATGAGAGCTCGCACAGTGGTGGAAAAACTGTTATTGCGCCTCTATAAAAGGCAGAGTACGTAATGGATGAGTCTCATGTCAAACACCGTGTGGGACAAGACGTGTGCTTTTTGTTGTTTTCCTGTATGGGCAGATGGCAAAATTGCCCTAAATGTCTCCACTTTTCTCCTTATACACTCAAATAAGGGGGTAATAAAAAAAAACCCTGCGTAACTGCGTGTAGTGTAATAAACTGTTCTGGATGAACTCGGATTTTTATGAGTCATTTTCAAACAACGTCATTAGCTTCCCGCACATTTTTGTAATGTGTCCTCATGCATATTTAAAATGCGCGTAAATTTTGGTTAGTGAGGGTGAAAATTGTCCCATTAAAAAAAAAAAAAGATTTTGACATTTTCTACCTTGATTTATTTTAATTTTCTTTTTATAGTTGCGGAAGGGACATAAGAGACCGGGGAACAGAAGCGGATCAATGTGTCTTTGTTCCTATTAACGCGTTGTAATGTCAAAATAGATGGAATAAATACTTATAATTAACAGTAATGCATATTTTATTACACATTGTTGTAGTTAATTCATAGATATCGGTTTATAGTTGTAGTCCTGAGATGTTTTAGATCACAGATTCAGCTCGTTTTGCCCCATGAAAATGAATGTGTCGCTGTTCTGTGCTGGCATTTGGAGCAACTTAACAGGCCATTTACCCATTCACTGCGGAGATGAGTGTCCCTTCAGCCATGCACAATAATGGGCCGTGTTATTTTAATCCGTCGTAATGGCTCCGCAGTGAAACTGGTCATCTCCTGGGATGAGATCTGGCGATTGGAGAAAACGTCTAATGTGATTCTGACCGAGAGCATCCATTTGTCGGCGCACGGGGAGGATCACTACTTCTCCATGCTGCTGCACCTTAATGAAACCTTCGTTATCATGGAACAGCTGGCCGACTACTCCATTAAACGCCTTTTTGATAAAGAGTCCTTCCACAGAGAGCCGGCCCTCGCTGACCCTCTGCAGATTACCAAAAGGTACCGTCTGTCTGACCATCGATGTGTCGGTCTGTCTGTCTGTCTGTGCGTCTGTCTACGCTTCACGCGTTCATATGTTCCCGTTTCCCCCCCCGGCAGAGGTTTGGAAGCTCACGCCAAGAGCGAGCAGTTCCGGACGTTTTTCCGGCTCCCCAAAGAAGAGAACTTGTTGGAGGTGCACGAGAGTTTCCTCTGGGTGCCCTTCAGCCATTACAACACGCTCGGCAAGGTGTGCGTCTCGGAGAACTACCTGTGTTTCGCCAGTCAGGATGGAAGCCACTGCCATGTCATCATTCCGATGCGAGAGGTAAAGCGCGCAGCACAAAGGACGTAAACTGTTGAGTCTGTGTATGATGATACATGATGGCTGCTCTTCCATTCCCTCAGGTCGTTAATGTGGAGAAGCCAGATGCAAGCAGCAGGGCTTTGACCGTGTGCGTGCGTGGGAAGAGAGCGCTGCGTTTCTCCGAGGTTCGGGACTACCAGCGGCTTGCCAACACGATCCGGAGCCGCTGTGGGATCAGTGCCAGTCCTCAGCATTCTGCTTCGACGGAGGTGCGGAGGAACTGTTGTTTACCGAGCAGCGTTTTTATTACCATTCCATTATTCAGCAGGAGGTCATTTGGTATTCTTATTCTTGTAATCGGTCAGGCCATACGGGGTGAGTGCCAGTCGCTCATCAACCACTTCGAGGACAACCCGGAGGACGTGACTCTGATGGTGGGACAGAAGGACAGCAGCAAGGCCGTGAGCACCGAGGCTCTCATGACCGTTTTCCACCCCCAGGACGTGGAAAACCTCGACCCTAAAATGGTAAGGGTGACAGTTTGAGGTGATGACATTTTCATTTTCCGAGTAGCGTCACCACGACTAAGCACCCCCCCCCACACGTGTTTGTCAGCTGAAAGAGAAGATGAAGGAGCAGTCCTGGAACATCCATTTCTCCGAGTACGGCCGAGGCACGAGCATGTTCTTCACCAAGAAGACCCGAGACCTGATCGTCCGCGGCGTCCCCGAGGCCTTGAGAGGGGAGCTGTGGATGCTTTTTTCTGGTATTTGCTCACCAAACACGACACCCCGCTTGTTGTTATGTAATTCAGCGTGTGTGATATGCAGCGTTCGGGGATTTGTTAATGAAGCCCTGCAGGATTTCAAGCGTTCTGCACTCGAGCGATCACTCAGCATGAATTTTGAAATCAAACACGGCCAGCGTGGGCTCAGTGCGGCATCTGCTGCCCTGACTGGGGTAATGTATATGTGCTTGTGTGTGTGTGTGTGTGTGTGTGTGTGTGTCTGTTTGCCTCTGCAGGAGCCGTGAACGACATGGCGACTCACCCCGGATATTACACGGAGCTGGTGGAGCAGTCCCTGGGCACGAGCACGCTGGCCACAGATGAGATTGAAAGAGACTTGCACCGCTCTCTGCCGGAGCACCCCGCCTTTCAGAGTGACACGGGCATCTCCGCTCTACGCCGCGTTCTCACCGCCTACGCCTATAGAAACCCCAAAATCGGATACTGCCAGGTATTGTAATGTCTTAGGGATGGCGGAAAATCACAGAGAAATGCTCGAGAAACAAGTAACTTATTGTTATCTTTAGAGCTGGCCAAAAATGTTATCACAATTTTTAATAAAGAGGAGAAGATATGGTAATTTTAACCAATTAATTTTGACTTGAACTCATTGGAATTGAACTGCTTTACTTTTCAAGGCACACACAGGTAGTAATTTGAATGTGTGCACAGTTAAAAACACACACTTACAATCACATTTCTGCATCTTGGAGTACACCAATGTCTAATAAAGCAACTTTAATATGATTACAGTGTTCACAAATTAAAAAAAAAAAGATTAGAGTCCAACTTTTGTGAGTGTTTGAATGACATCACCTCAATGTCTATCTTCCTCTATTAGTGAAACATCTGGAAATCCGATGGAGAACGTATCTCAGTGTCAGTTTGGCTGGATTGTGCAGCCATTAATCAGAGTTACTGAGTGTAGCTTATTTGGAGGTCATATTTCCAGAATGTGTTGATGTCTGATGGACACAGGCCCGTTGGATGTCTCCGTCTCTCTAATGCTGGAGCGGTCTGTCCCTTTCTCCTGTTCAGGCCATGAACATTCTCACGTCGGTTCTCCTGCTGTACGCTAAAGAAGAGGAAGCTTTCTGGTTGCTTGTGGCCGTCTGTGAGAGGATGTTGCCCGATTACTTTAACCGGCGAATCATTGGTGAGAGGGAGCGAAACCGCGTTATTTCCTTCCTTATTTCTTCTTTTGTGTTTCACAGTTGCTGGTGCAAATTGATGACCTCTTACATTGAGTTGTGAAATGTCGCCCGTTTGTGTCCAGGTGCTTTGGTCGACCAAGCGGTGTTCGAGGAGCTGATTCGGGAAAACCTCCCCCAGCTGGTGGAGCACACCACGGACCTGAGCTTCTTCTCGTCCGTGTCCCTGTCCTGGTTTCTCACGCTCTTCATCAGCGTGCTGCCCATCGAGAGCGCCGTGAACGTGGTGGACTGCTTCTTCTACGACGGCATCAAAGCCATCCTGCAGCTCGGCCTGGCTGTGCTGGATTACAACATGGAGGCTCTGCTCAGCTGCCATGACGACGCAGAGGCCGTCACCATCCTCAGCAAGTCAGTCTCCAATACTAGAATACCCGGGCTGAGCACAGTTGGCATATTCTCAAAAAAAAAAAAATCACAACACTACCGGTGAACGTTTGTCTTTTCGTGTTGCCGTTGCAGATTTTTTGATAGCGTGACAAACAAAGACAGCCCGCTGCCTCCAACAGTGCAGCAAGCTTCAATGGGCAATAACATCAAAGCATCCCGGCTGAACGTGGATATCAGCGAACTGATCCGAGAGGCCTACGAGGTACCGCCCCATTCCACCTGTTGTTCTTAATGCAGCCTTGTGTCTGATTTATCCAATCGTGTTATTATTTTTCTCTCCAGAAATATGGAAATATCCGCACGGAAGAAGTGGAGAGCTCGAGGAAGAGAAACAAACTGTACGTCATTCAGACGCTGGAGGATACGACCAGGCAGAACGTTGTGAGTGAGCCTCACGTTTCACATCGTCACGTCGTAACTCCGGTGCTAAGCATTCATTTGTTTGCAGACTCGGGTGGTCTCCCAGGACGTCCGATTCAGCTCCTCGCTGCTCGATGAGCTCTATTATTTATTCAAAGTGAGTTAATATGGTCAATAAATCAGAGTCGTAATAAAAGAAGAAGCCTCAAAGTAATTACTCTGCGTTCGCTTTTCCAGAAGCAACATTTCCTGAGCTGCTACTGGACGATGAAGAGTCCCGTCCTGCTCCATCACGATCCCAGCTTAGCATACCTGGAGCAGTACCAGCTGGGTTTCCAGCAGTTCAGCTCGCTCTTCTCCCTGCTGGAACCCTGGGCGTTCTGCGCCAACAAGAGCAGCCTCTCCCTCTGGGTCTTCCGCCTGATAGACGAAAACCAGGACGGCCTTGTCAACTTTAAAGAGTTCAGCTGTGCCCTTGGTGCGTTTGCTGGTTTCCTGCCTTTGTTTAATGCTGCGTAATAACATCAGTCTCACCAACGCTGTTACTGTGCCTTAACTCTCCCACAGATACTTTGTACAATGGATCCTTCACCAATAAACTAAAGTTCCTCTTCAAGCTACACCTGCAACCAGGTGAGTGATGTCAAACTGTCATTTCTCCCGTTCGAGGCAGTTAATCTAGAAGGTCCGCGCGGGTCTGCGTCTTGGTGTTTTATTTGCTTGTCTTAAAGTTTTACCGTCTGCTTCGTCTCCGGGTATCAAAGGCAGCGCGTTGCATGATTTAAAACAGCCATTCGTCAGCCCTCACAACAAACACTTTCATCACAGTAGCAGCCTCAAGCAAGAGTCAAGGTCACATCAAGTCTGCGGTCTACACGGCCCCGACAGTGCTGAGTTGTCGTTCCAGTCCATAACTCAGCCTTTGTCAGATTAGCAGACTGCCCGGGGAAAGGAGCTGTCCTTGAATGTGTGGATCGTGTCTGCACGCTGTGGAGCTGCCCGCTGCTAGGCAGGAGCAAGAATAGTCCGTGTGGCGAGCGAGGAACTTTGCCATGGTAACGGCGAGTGTGAGGGGCTGTGAAGGCATTTTTTTTTTCTCCCAGTAGGGGAGGAAATCTGGAGGGAGAAGAAGTGTTTGAATTAGCATGGAGTTCACTGCTGGGTGAAAGGAAGGAGAGAGTCAAAGGTTGGTCGAAGGTTCGAGGTCCTTCAGCACCAAGGACAGGTCCCTTCACTGTGCTGGACTGCTTACATCCCCTTGGGGACCGCTGGCTGGTACAGAGGGATGATCCTACAGATTCTAGATTCTTCTCTCTCACGTTGATATTGCGCCATCTGTGATTATTCAGCTCGTTCGTTGTGTCCCACAGCTGCTGACATGTTTCCTTGGCTGCAGCGTTTCAGTAC
>OMNV01011725.1:8416-25782 GCA_900303265.1 Brotula barbata | reverse complement strand
CTGGCCATTTGTTAAGAGCGTGCTGATCATTGTCTCTACTGTCGGGGGGGTCTCATCGCGTCTGATGAATCACTCGCAGCTGGACAGCGCTGATGGCTGGCGCCCGGGTGTTTGTGAATAAGGCTGGATGTTGGCGTCCTGCAGCACGGCCTCTCACAATGTGCGAACAGCTGACCTGCTTTTCTCCTCGCTGCTCAGTTTGCATCAGCTGCTGTTTCAAATTCTGCTTTTTGCTCACTGGGAATGATTCACTTTCATAATCAGAAACGCCTGACTTGCCTCTCCTTCTTCTCTCCCTCTAGATCAGCACAGAGTCTGTATTTTTACGTCGAAAATCGACTTTTCTTTAAGCCGCTTATGCCCATCAATGCTTTTTTCCCCCCACATGAAAGATGTTTTGACAAGTTCAAGCCGTCCTCCGTCACTGAAAGGTTGACAGTTTGTGCAGGAGTGGAAAAGCTGCCAGATTTCCCAAAATTTCATCATCCGAATGACATAAATATAGTTTGTTGCAAACAACCCGGTCACAATGTTCCACACAGTTACGGAGTGTTTAAGTGGAAGCTGAGACCTGCCGTGCTTGCAATTTTTTCTGCTATTCTCTCGAGCTCGTTTTCTCGCGATGACAAGATAAATGACCCCCTTATCGCAAAAAAACTAAAGTTTGTTTCCTCTTACTTAAAATGTTCATCAGAGACCCGCAGTGCCATGCTGCCATGCATAGATAACGTCATGACAACGTGACTTCCTGTTATTCCTGATATGAATCCTCCCCGACAGTCATGACGGCGATCTTGAAGGCCGAAATCAGCTGGGATCAAATGAACCAGTCACATTTTTGGAGTTCTCCACAAGTACCTGGTTATCAAAAAGCAAAGGTTCATTTTAACGGGTTCGTTTATCCTCATAATAAACGAACCCGTTAAAATGAGAAAACGACTTTTGTTATCCAGAGATAATGGAATAAGTAACTCGTCAGCGCGAGATAACGACAGTAATAGAAATAATTGCAAGCATGGCCGTTCGCGCCTTTTGTAGTTTTAGGTCGGAAAACTCTGTAAAAAAGATTTCCTACAAGTTTTTCAGGTCCGTGTGATCAAATTGAAAGTGAAATCATCAAATTCACTAATGCACATATATGATGAGCATTTCTGTCAACCCACAGATCATCACAGACATGAATGCACCGCACACACACTCACAGACACGGGGCACATCAGCTCATAGTTGCATGATCATTCTAATTAATACGCAGGCAGAAAGCGGAACGAATGTCAATGATGAAGTTTTTCTCTGTGACCGTGTGTGTTTCCTTCACTTCTCCGCTCTCTCTTCATCTTCCTCATCTTTCCTCTGCGAGCTCTCACAGACGATCTCTCTCAGCCTTCACAGGTAGCCCTGTGCACTTCAAAGAACAAAGACTGCAGCACTTTAACCCAGTGACTGAAGACTCCTCTCACTTCAGTAGACTCACTGGTTAGCCTCTTTGCTTCGACCCTCTCCCTTCTCCTCCTTATCCTTTCCTCCTAAATTCCTCCCTAACACCGCATGCCTGAATCCTTGCACTCATTCTCCCTGAAGCTGTTCTACGCACGCCTCACTCACGCTCCTCGTCCGTGTGTTTCAGCGTTCGATCTTCCAGAAGATGGCGTGATCAAGAAAAGCCCCGAGAGAGGTAGGATTAGGCTGAAATTCGTCAAATATTCATTTTGAGCAAATGGTCACTGGCTATACCCAAAACAGTGTGTGTGAATATTTCCACGTGATTTTTCCATGAAACTGACAGGGAGAGGAAAAGTGGACCTGCAGGCCTACCTGAAACAGTGGCAGGATGAGATACTGAAGAAAGAGGAAACCATTAAGGACCTACCCAGAATAAATCAGGTGGGTCAGGATGAAGATTCGCCGCTGCTCAATCTGAATCATTAACACGACGACCTGACCCGTTAATGTAAAAGTTCTGTTTTTAAAATCTCAGACTCAGTTCATCCAGTTCTCCAAAACCTTGTACAACATCTTCCACGGGGACCCAGAGGAGGAGTCTCTGTACCGCGCCGTGGCCCACGTGACCAGCCTCCTCCTGAGGATGGAGGAGGTGGGACGGAGGCTCCAGGAGCAGGAGCCCGGCAGCCCGCAGGAGCCGACGAAGCCGGCCGACGCGTCTCCGCCCCCGGCTGAAGAGGCTTTGACGCCCGCCGAGAGCTCGGACACCTCCAGCACCCACAGCACCCAGGACTCCGTCTCCGAGCACTCGGAGATGGAGTGGTCCTTCTCCTTCGAGCAGGTCCTGGCCTCGCTGCTCAACGAGCCCACCATCGTCAGCTTCTTCGACAGGCCTGTTGACATTCAGGCCAAACTGGGACAAGCCAAGGCCGCCCAGCTGAAGCAAAAGCCGAACAAGTGAACGGACGCGGGACGCGAAGGGAAACGAAGTGCTGCAATAAATTCAGAGCGGGCATTAGGGAACGCTGCTTCTCTCTACTGTAGCGCTTTCTAAACCTGGGGTAAAAACTTTGCTTTGTTTGTGTGGCTCCGTTATCCAGAGGTATTATGGGTAATACGGCAGGCGACCGACGCACCGCGGGGTCACGGCTCACTCGTCAACACGCCTGGTTTTCCCCGTCAAACCTCACCGTAGATGCGCCGTTCGCCGTGGTTTGTCATTTCTACACCAAACAAACCAGATTATGCATTTACATTCCAGGAAATGAGCCACTTTAAGCCAATTAGTGTAATTAATTCTCCCAAATAGATCCGCAGACGTTTCAAAGTATTATGTCGAGCGTTTGACTGTCATTCTGTCTATGATGTCACAACGTGGAGGATAAAAATATCTTAAAAGGGAGCTGCAAGGAGATGTTTTCCGTCGTAGTTTGGTCGTCACTGCTGTAAAGAGAAACCTTCTGTAAATGCTTCTATCCTCTGCTGCTGTGTATGGACGTACTGTGCCGTGTGTGTTCTCAACCGCATTTCAGAAACACCAGCTCCTCAGTCAGGCGCGTGTAACGGAGGACACACCGGGGGCCGGTACGCTGTCCGTAAACGTCGCGAGCGTCAAAGATCATTTCATGCTGTTATAGGTTTGCAATAACAGCACAGGCGTCTTCTCGTTCTCCTCACGTCATTACAAAACCACCTCGCGCGTCTCAAACCAGCAGCGTGATCTACACAGAGAAAACTGATCTGAAATTCCACCAATCCACTGCAGTGACATTTTGGGAACACACCAACATCCTCATCCAGCATCTCAGCTCTCACGCAGAGCTGGGAGAGTCCAGAAATCCTGCTGTGTGTGCGCGCGTGTGTGTTTGTCTTCTCTTGTTTGCTAAAAGCTTTTTTTCCGGGAGAACGACATAGGATTGTACATACAGTACGAGTCAGTGAAGCAGCTGTTTGATTCTTGAATTAAGGAGATGAAAATGGAAGAATTGGGATGATGCTGCGGATGCAGCGGAAACCTTCTGAAGGGAATCTTTGTTTTATAAAATCTCAGGGTGCAATTTGTGTAAAAAAAAAAAAAAGGGGGAAACAAGGGATATTTTTTGAACCTGGATGTATCCACTATAGGACAGAGTTTAACACCGTAGCCTACATTTTGAGTGTTATATGAACATATAGAGCATGTGTAAGAAGAGTTAGAGGATTTGCCACATTATGCTAGCTTTTAACAAACAGCAGCCAACTATTCCTGCTCTCCAAAAAAAGCCAGAAATTGTATGTCTCAGTATTGCAGTTAATCTTTTTCTTTTTTTTTTTTTTTTTATTATTATTACCGGTGAATCTCCGCTTCAGTTATTCGTCCTTCCTCTTTCTGTGTGGTTGCACAATTGTTGCGTAGTGTTTGAGAGTCACAACTTGCAGATCTCGGAGGCGTGCGTGGGATTTCCCAGCTGCCTTGAATGCATCAACCACAGCTCTTTGTCTGCAGGGGCCAAATAGTGGATAAAACTTAAAAGAATTTAGTGGAAAAATAGTGCCAGAAGCTTCTTAAGAGCAAGTGCAATTCTTTTTCTTTCCAATCATTGTATAAGCTTGCAATTTTTCAGAGGAATGTTTTATTTTTATTTTTAATTTAAGCTCTTATTTTTATATCCCCGCAGCTTAAAGTGTGACTGTTATTGTCATGTCACTTAGATTAGCAAATTATGGTGAGAAAACCTATCACTAATTAGAAATGCAAACCTATAAAAAGCCACTATTCACTTGAATAGTCATAAATGTCATGTATGTCATGTATAGAAAATTCAAATATGTCAAATATGTGGCACACGCTAGAACTAGATATCTCCGATCGTGGTCCGATAATTTCAGTGCGACTGTCCCCCTGCGTTCTCGTCTCTGTAACATCTCCAAACTTTAAATAATTGTCACATATGCAAGATTCAGCCTCAGACAAAAAGTTCAATGTTGCTTTTTCCCCATCACTGCGAGCTTTGGCTGTTAACGAATACTTGATTTAAGGATTAGAGAACATGTGTTTACATTTGCTTTGAAGATTTAACTTCAATATCTCTGCTGTTGCCACTCGATTGGTATATAAACGCAAGTAGACGACATTGTACGAACAGAGGATCTGACATCTTCATCCCCTCCCTGGCTGTCAGCTTCGCCTTTCCGCATGAAAACGTGCATCGGCATGAGTAATGTTCCAGCTGCTTCATGGTTTACTGTGAGCTTCATCGACTCCTTGTACGTGCAGATGTGGCTTTGGATTGAAACTTTGTTCCGCAAACTAAAGTGAAGCCTATAACTGTTCCTGCTTGATGATATTATTTTGTATTTTCCACACAGATGTAATAGAATAAAGTGTTATAATTCTACGAATGATAAGGTTTGGATCACTGAGCGTCTCGATGATGTTGATGATGATGATGATGATGATGATGATGTTCATTCATTTACACACACAGATGTGCACAGTACTGCTGTACACTTCAAATTCAAGTCACGTAAAATTTGCACAGAATCACGTCTGTATCGTTGTAAACAGACATCACTTCTTCTACTGCAGATTTTGCTCGTGAGGGAGTGTGGAGGGTTTTCATCCAAACGGCTTTGAAGGAGGCGTGTGTGGAACCTAAAGATGTTACCACCTGACAACAAGCTGTCAGACATAGTAAACAAAGGCCACATGCTGTCTATTCCATGTTTTCTACAAGCCAACAACAAGTAGGTCTGATAAATGTGTCTGTGTGTGTGTGTGTGTGTGTGTGTGTGTGTGTGCGTCATGAACCATTTATCATTTATTGACATAATCTCCCAGTCTAATAATCGGTATTGATGTTATTATGCAGCCTCTACGCAGACATCCGTCATCGAACAGCTGACTCTCATTATTATCATAAAATCAGTTGGTTTGGCTGAAAATGGAACGAAAGACTCGACTTTTCCATCTTCAGGAATCCGAGTGTCCGTCTCATTGTGGACAGTAAATCATCTTAAGCTGTGAAATGTTGACTATTTTGAGCACCTCGCCGTCTGTCGGTCTGATTTACGAGCAGAGGCCCGAGATTTGGTTACTGGAACCTGAGTTCGTGACCTCCGCCCCGTCACCTGTCGCTCAGGCAGTTTTCAGCCTGGTCCTGTCAAGGGTGACCAGGCTGCTCTGGAGGTCTGAGGGGCTTATTTTGGAACTAATGCGATTCATCCAAACATCCGGGTCCGGGTCGAGGAGCAAAGCAGACTAGGTATCCGCCTTTCTCTCCCTCGTGCTCCACCTCTTACCGTGTGACCCTCAGGTGTCCCCTGACCTGATGGAATAGGTAATCCCTTCTGGGTCTACCTTGTGGTGTCCCCCAGGTTGGACATTCCAGAATTCCTCCGCAGGGGAGTGTCTAAGATGCCTGGGTACTCTGAGCTCCATCCTGATATCTGAGCTCCTCATCCTGCAGGAGGCCGAGTCCCATCACCTTATGGAGGAAACAGCTGTACCTCCTCTCCTCTAGTCCAGGTTTTGCCCCAACACCTTTTTCCTCATCACTATGATTGTTTCACCTTGTGTCCACTTGCCACTTGCACTGCTCCATAAATTCCTTACCAGATTTTTCCATTACCCTAAATGAATCCAAACAGCCTGGATGCTCTGTTGGGCTGTGTCCTGGCATCCTAAAAGCCCTTTCGTGTGCGGGGATTGCATAACAACATCCCATGTGTAAAACATTTAGAGCAAATGACACTATAAATGTTTTTAGGCTACAATACAAACATGTTTTTAAAACTGCTCTCATTCTCTGCACATCCCATCTCCTGAAGCCTCTTGGCTCTTGTTGATTCTTTTCCATGATTGCCGATGCGTGATGAGAAAGTTTTGGCCCCGCCCCTTTCACTTCCAGCGCTCCTCCAAGTGTCTGCGTGTTATTTATAGCAGCAGGAGAGGAGCACTTTGAAGCGCGGCTCTCACCAGTGTGTATGATGGTATGTGTTTTGGAAATGGCTCTATCCTCACCACACACACACACACACACACACAGCTGAGGGAAACCAAAGGGTTAACATAGCAGCAACAGGCAAAAATAGCAGCGCTGCATGGATACATGGTCGGACCCCCGACTGCCCTCACGATACGTTAAGACACACGCCGACACACACAGCACACACCGCACTCCACAAATGACCACGGAATGTGTTCACATTTCAGATCCGTCCGGATTCGGTTAAGTCAGGTCATCTCAGATGTTTCATACATCTTCATAAATCACTGTGTGAAAGATGTATACAGTCTGTATAGTTGATGTGTATAGTTTGTTCATTCATATTGCACATATCAAATTTTCTTATATTCTCTTACATTCCATTCCATCATGTCATATCATATATTATTTAGTATCATTATATTGTATAGTATTATATAGTATCGTACCGTACCGCACAGTATCATATTCTATTGTATTGAATTATATTCTTTTTACAGCCTTACAGTCACCAACGATCATCCCACTTTAAATACAAAACACAGTTTGAATTTCATTTTTCATCATTTTCAAAATCTCTGGACATAAGGGGTCTTTGATGATGTCACAGCAACGTGTAAACGATCACAGTAGCTCAGGAGACACCACACTGCACTGTGCGCATCACTTTATTCAAAGAACACATTCAAAGTAAGAACAACAACAATCATTGGATTGATTTCATCACGTCAACACAAGTGTCTGTTCAAATAACTCCAAGTCTAAAACTCCTCTTGAACACCTCCATGCTTTTAGTTCTCCTCCGTCCTGTCACAGCTTTAGTTCCATTCAAGTAAGTTGCATGTAAACAAAGATTCAGAGTCATCAGGAGCGTCATCCCTCACACACACGAACATGAACACAAAACCCAGTGTGAGCGTCGATCAATCTGCAGGTCGCAACACAACAAACACACACAGTCGTGGCTGTAATTTGATCCCTCAAGAATGATTCTATACATATACTGAAGCGACCGGTGAAGTTTCCTTTATTTAAACCAATATATGTATATATATACATACACACACACACAGACATACAGTATGTATATGTATATACATACTATATATACTGTATATACACATACAACAATGCAGTACTAAATGTCTGGTCTTTCAGTCAGTGTGTTGTTTACAACCCCCCTCCCGTCCTCCCAGGGAGGAGTTGGACAGGTGCATGGCCTGGGGGACAAAAGACTTCCTGAGTCTATCCATGGAGCAGGACAGGGACAGCAGCCGGTCACTCAACAAACTCCTCTGCCTGTCCAGGATGGACATCACTTTGTCCAGGGTCCGTCTCTCTGCTACTGTCACAGCGGACTCCAGTCCAGTACCCACCACCGGAGCCAGCTCTCCTCACCGGTCTGTCCAGCCGTGCGGTGTCTCTCCTCTTGCTGCAGCGTAGAAGAGGACACCGGACAGCATCGAAGGTGTTTCTGTGCTTGCAGATCGATCGTTGTTTTTTACTTATCTTGCTCGTAGTCTCGTGTAGTCGTGTGGCGTCGCCTTCAAAGCGGGCCCCCTTGTCCTCAGACGGTCCTTAGATCTTCAGGTCGTCCAGCCTGCTCTTGTTGTTGCTGTGCTTGCTCGACTGACTGTTCCGCCGCTGTTTGTCCACGGGCCCCGGCAGCACGGGGCTGGAGTTCTTGTTGTCCCTGACGTCGTCCTCCTCAGCTTTACCTTTCTTCTCCACCGCCATGTTATCTCTGTTCTGCTTGTAAACCGCTTTGCTGTTGTAGGGGCTGTAGGCGGGGTTCGGCTCCACCATGCTGTACTTTGCGTCCGCCGGGAACGGTTCGGCGGCGTCACGGTGGGCGGGGTAGTAGTCGTAACTCGGGACGAAAGGCATGACCGCGTCGTTCAGATTCTTGGCGGCCTCTCTTTTGGCACGCGAGCGTCTGTAGCGGAGGCCCTGGTGACACTTGGTGAACCCCAGATGGTACATCTCCACCAGGTTGAGCAGCAGCGAGATGCAGGCCACGCCCAGCATGAAGAGGATGAAGATGGTCTTCTCCGTGGGGCGCGAGATGTAGCAGTTGACCATGTTGGGGCAAGGCCAGCGGTCGCACGTGTACATCGCCTTGAGCTCGAAGCCGTACAGGAAGTACTGCGCGACGATGAACGCCACCTCAAACAGGGTCTTGAAGATGATGTTGAAGACGTAGGTCCGCAGCAGCGCGCCCTGCAGACGCACGTGGCCCTGGTTGTCCTTCACCGGCGCCTTCTTGGCCTTGCCGCCCATCAGCTGCTGCTGCTTCTCGTGCTGGAGGAGGAGCTCCTTCTCCTTCTCCTTCGTCTTCTCCTCCATGCGCACCAGGTGAAGGATGTGACCCAAGTAAATGAGCGTGGGCGTGGACACGAAGATGATCTGCATCACCCAGAAGCGGATGTGAGAGATGGGGAAGGTCTTGTCGTAGCACACGTTCTGACAACCGGGCTGCTTGGTGTCGCACGTGAAGCCCGACTGCTCGTCGCCCCAAACCTTCTCGGCGGCGGTGCCCAGCACCAGGATGCGAAAGATGAAGAGCACGGTCAGCCAGACTTTCCCCACAACGGTGGAGTGTTCCTGGGCACTTTCCAGAAGTTTCCCCAACAGGTTCCAGTCCCCCATACTGTCTCAGAGATAAGATCCAGACTCACAGACGAGAACACAAGAGAGGCCTGAGAGGGAAAAGGAAGAAATAAATGTAAATATACATGAAGTGATGGAGGGACACGAGTAAAAGTACTCAAAAAATACAAATATTTACTCAAATAAGCATATATCAGAAGAAATATAACAATCGTACAGGGTTTGGGTCAGACCTCAGAAACAAACCAGAAAAACAACAAAGCAAGAACGAACGCAATATATCGGAAATAAAAAATGAGGGGAAAAATGAAGAAATTAAGGAATCAAGGATGAAAATGAAAAAATAATTGGCAAATAAATTTTAGTAACATTAATTTAATTCATCAATGGAAGAAACGTTGCGGAGGAACAGTATAAAATCCCCCAATGTGGACAAACTCTAGTAAAGTACTTGAATAAATGTACTTAGCTGCTATCGGAGTACCTGGAAACATGAGTAACGGGTTCAGGCCTTAACTAGGTTTGGTACACGATGTCCCAAAGCTCGGCATCCGACCTCTTTTTTAGGTTTTGTTGTGAAAGAACACACTAGACCCGTTACTGTGGGCGGGGCTTAGGGGACCAGTCCCGCCTACATAACTGCTAGTGCCACCCCATTGGTGCCCGGATATAGTTTTTGTACATCATCATCATCACGTATGTCATTTCCAGGACATATGTCATTTAAGAAACGAACCGTTACAATGCAACAATGATGTAAACAACTACCAATGTAACAATTATTTAAACAATAACTAATCAGAACACATAATTTAACTTTATAGTAACTTTGGGAACATTTATCAGTCACATATCGAATTATCTAAAAGAGGATTTTTAATGTGCCCACCTTAATACTGAGGTCTGGTACATACAAGTATTTCAAGTAGACATCTTGAGTATCGTGTACTTCTATGATTTTATATCAATACAACCTTTTTCTGCAGTAATTTGTTATTTTATTGTATTCATCCTGTAGTGAGACAGGAACGTATCAAGGTTTATACATCACTGTATCCATCCAAAGTTGGATTCAGCCGGAGGACAGCGATCTCCTCACACACTGATCGTCTTCTTATCGATTATCTGATAATATGTGCAAACTTTGTGCTCCGTCCTGAGACCAGACAGGCCGGGAAACATCCTGGCCTCAGCACGGATCATGTGACACAGTACCCAGCAGTTCCAGAATTAGGTTTCTGGTATATACTCCGCAAACATTACCTTTAAAAATAGTTGGAGCCGCCCTTTAGCGACGGAGATCACAGCTACGATCTCAATCTGACAATGTGAGATAGAAGGATAATAAAGTATCAAACTAGATATGTACTCAAATAGTAACTTTGGGACCATAGTTTGTGGTTTGTGGCTCTCATTGTTCTGTTTTTAGACCTACCCAGTAATGCTCATCTCCCAAATCAGTGCAATATCCAAAGTGGTGTGGTGATCAAGACTCAGCTCCTCCAGTCCACAGAGGGGCCATGACCTCCTGAAGCCTCCGAAGCTCAAAGTTGGACTCAAGATATTCCCAGCAGACTCTGATCTCTGATCTGTGAGCTCTGACTCGGACCTGATGAAGTCTAAAACCAGTCAGCGGGGCTCAAACTGGTCCATGTCCCCACACGGAGCCAACACGTTGAAAATTATACAGAACCCCCGGCTGAGGAGGCGTTACTGTGAAGTTGAGTGACAGCCCGGGAGTCCAATCAGGATGCAGGTTGGTCTTACATGTCAGGGCTGTAAATAGAAGTCACCGTGATGGGAGTGGTTTGGTTGTCACTGTGGGGCTGCTCTTGACTTGACCAAGCACATCAGGGCTGTGTGTGTGTGTGTGTGTGTGTGTGTGTTCATCCACATTCATTCAGAAACCTTCCATGGTCTCAGGAGTCAAAACATGAACAGCTGTGACATCATCTTCATGTGTCATATGACATCATCTTCATGGGTCACATGAAATTTTGGTTCTTTGTGTGCAATCAGCTGCTTTTTAAAACAACAAATGCCGTATCAGCATATTCACATTTTATGTTATTTCTCCCGTATACCCCAGAAATACTGTATTCGGAGGCACTTATGTGATGAAATATCCGATACGCTAACATTCACCATCAACTTTTGTCTTTTTAGTCATTTGTTCTGAAGATTTGCACTCTTACTGTCAAAGTGTGTTTGTATGACACAGGAACGCGAGCAAGAAACACCAAATCCAACAAAAATGAAATAAAATGCAGCAAGCGATAAAATAATGTAACAAGAATAGTAATAATACACATAATAAATAGAAATAAAGATCAAATAAGACAACATCAAATCAAAATGAGTACACAGTGTAGATATTATCATAGGCAAAATAAGTACAAGAATAGTAGAAATTGGGATGAAATCCGTGAAAAGCAGTGATCTTGGTGTTGTGCGTGCACATCAGTATTTGTCTCTTTGTCTCTGTATTTTTCTCGTGTGCATTTTTCAAGATCATCGCTGACATTTTGCTTTTATTCTACTACTTTTCCCCTGATATTGCCGAGGTTGTGTCATTCCAAATGTGTCTAATCGTGACTTTTCCTCGTATTCCAGTGTTTTGTGATAAATGCTGAGCGTCCCGTTGAGATGCATGCTTGATGTTTAGCGTCGTGTTGCACTGGGACAGACGACACGGCCGCAGACCATCAGAGAGATTTTTAGCCCAGGAATCCTGGAGCCGAAGAGAATAAACATCAGAATTCTTCAAGACGATCCCAATGATCCACTTTGGTAAAGACCTAATCTAAAGATTCCCAGATGCTTGATCCAAGTCCACAGCTGGACCTGAACATAATCTGGATCAGCTCCAGATTATTGATGCAGTGATGACATTTCTTTGTGTGTTTTGGATGACAGTGACGTTCAGTCATACTGTGTCACCTTAAAGGAATAGTCCACCAATTTTGCACATAGGATTCTGTTTTGTCGTCCGTGGACACTTTGAATAATGAGATTTGCCTCTAGTGTCCATTTTTATAATCTAAATCCTCTCTTAACACCTTCAAAGTGAATTCAATGCAACCAACACTTTGGTCCCAACACACGTTGACCCCTATGATGTCATCCAGGTCCATGTCTCCGACAGTTGATTTCCCAAACTGAACACTGCTGTGAAAATTGATTATCCTTAGCTGGCATTATTGTGTTTTTATGATAAATTAACCAAAATACACACTTCCTGTGTTCCTGTGTTGCAACACTACAGCCCATCCCATTCATTCCACCTTAAATCCCTCCGTGAAAGCTGTTTTCTCTGACGCTACGATTTGTCATCACAGCTCTGATCTCCCCCCTCAATTGTTAAATAAACACCTTTCAGCGCGTAAAACATCTTTACATCCCCGCAAACTCGCGCTTGGATAACGGCGTCTCATCGGCGTGACCTCTGCGTTGACGTCGTCCATAAAAAGAGAAGGCTTGACCAGCTGTTTGCGGGGGGTCAGGCATTGTCACCCTCACACTGACCCCCTCCACCACCAGGCTATTGATAACCCAGAACCCATCGGAGGAGAATGTAATCACGCACGGAGCCGGAGACGGTCGCACACAGGTGGACACGTTATGACATCATCGGCCTCAAACTCATAAATCAGATACAAACCAGAATAATAAGTAGATCTGTTGTATTTTGGCGGAATTTACGTAGTATAGTTTCACCTTATTCGACGTTTAAAGCATCATGACAGAATACCGTGTTTCTTTTTGCCTGTAGTGATGAAAAAAAACTACACAAACCTTTTATTCTGCCGTGTACAATGACAAAGTTCTGTACAAACATATCCAGCTTCAAAATAAATACATTTAATATACATACATGTCAATCATTGCACTGAGAGTAGCGTTAGTACAACAAAGTGGAATTCAAGTTTCTGCTTTTTTCTCACATCCAAAGGACGATCAAGGTCAAACAATGACATCATTTACATTTTGTAACGAGACAACCTACAACAATACATGTATTTTGTATACATGTGGTAGTACTGTACTACTTTACGCTAGTAACGCTATGAATACGTCTTACAAGTTCATTAATTTCATATTTTTTGGAAGTAAAAGCGAATCAAGGGCGTTAATGTGAGTTTATAAATGAATAATATAACGCTATGTATAATATATATAAAAGCTGCAGATTTTAAACTTCATTATTTCATCCATTTTGATCTTTTCCTTATTGAATGCCTGGAAAATCATTTCTCATAAGACGTATTTGGTATTTTCACTTTTTTTTTTTTTATCTACAATCCTCTTCACCGATCACAACACATTTTTAATAAAACAGGTTAGTCAATGCACATATATACAGTCTATAAATAGAAATCAATAACAAATCAATAGACAACAAAATCAATAAGGAGGATTATTCTTTAAAAAACAGATGATTTTATTAAAAAAAGTGATTTTTGTTGGGGGGCTGTGGTCTAAAAATGGGGTTAAAAATGACAAACCTGGGCAGGAGTCGCACAAAAACAGGAAGTGACGTCATATAAATAGATAAAATGGATAAAACCGAAGCCAGGGAGCCTTACTGTCAGTCTGTAGAGCAAAATAACGCAAAGAACCACACACGTGAAGATGTTACTCGGGCTGTGTCTGTCACTATCTGTGATCTGCATACGGTGAAAGGAGTTCCCACACGGTACGATACCTCACCGGGAGGAGACGATGATCCATCTTCAGCATGACAAATGAAAGTTTCCATCATTTCTGCATCTCACAACAGCTGACCGAAGTTGAAAATGTCGGTGTGAAACGGAACGGCGGGCGAGCGGAGGTTCTCCTTGTTAGTAGGAGCAGAGCTTCTGACTGATCCAGGCCCCCATGGTGGAGTCTCCAGCGTTGTGTAAATGCTTCCCGCAGGCCTTCCCCACCAAGAAGACCACCTCGGCGACATTGAGCAGGATACACACTCCAGACACGGCCAGCATGAAGACGGTGAAGACGGTCTTCTCTGTGGGCCTGGACACAAAGCAGTCCACTGTGTTGGGACACGGGTACGAGTCACACTTGACCAAGCGGATCATTTTGTAGCCGGGGTAGATCATGTAGAACATGTACATGAAGGTGACCTCGAAGACGATCCGGAACAGCAGGCTGATGATGTAGGTCCACCACAGAGCCCCCGTGATCTTCATCTTCTGCGTCTTGATCTGCTCCAGCTCCTTGGGGCTGGCCCGGCCCGACATTTTGTAGAGCTTCTTGTCCACGTGGCGGCGGTGGGCCACGTGCATGGCCACCAGCAGGGCCGGAGTGGAGACCAGGATGAGCTGCAGGGCCCACAGGCGGATGTGGGAGATGGGGAAGAAGTGGTCGTAGCAGACGCTGTTGCAACCCGGCTGCTGCGTGTTGCAGGTGAAGCCCGACTTCTCATCGCCCCACACGCTCTCCGCCGCCACCACCAGGACCAGGATCCGGAAAATGAAGAGGACGGACAGCCAGATGCGGCCGATGCCTGTGGAGTGTCTGTTTACACCACTGATGACAGCATAAAACGAGGCCCAGTTCATCTTTGGTTCCGGGTCTGCAAGACAAAAAGGACAAGCGTCACTCTAATGTGCGGGTTTATGAGAGAGGACGCTCGGAGGCGTTTGCTTTGGAGACATTTTGTATCGTCAGCTGGACAGACGTGATGAGCTGCAGCTGTGCCTGTATTCAATCAAAGAGCTCAAAGGATTTCACACAAACGCCTCATTCACGTCCATTCGTAGACGTTATTGGAAAAATGATTGCTTATCTTTTGTACTTTGAAGTAGTTTGAACTATTCAGAAAAAGTTCAAAAACTATTGAAAGATGTGGTAGACAGAATTCTTTTCAGCATTTTCATATCTTATTTATTTATTTTTTTGATATTGCAAGTTTTCAACAAAATTTTCGTCCTTCATCAGCTGATTTTTAACTCAATAGCAAGTGAATTTTTTTTTAGCTTTTTAGCTTCTTTTTAAAACAATCCAAGAACATTTTCTTCACGATGTACGTGCTTGAAATACTTTAAAAATGAGAGAAATAATTTAATACTAATGTAAATTTATTATAGAGTACATCAGTTTTCAGTTGTACTAAACACACACTATGGTCAAAAGTGCAAAAAAAAATCAATGAAATAGACAAAAGAATTAGAAAAAAGACTTTCACAAATATAGTTAAAGAAATAAACTCTTCATATGTTTCATATCACACAACAGCATCAGGAAATTCACAAAGCCCCTTTTGTATATTTGGTATAAATTATTCATAATTATTCAATGGATTAAACTCAGCTCATTATTTAAATGATTAAATGAAAATTTTAAAACTTCAACTTAAATCGACCAACATCACAAATCAAGTAGTGGTGTGCGTCGGCGGTACGGCTGCATAACAGGGAAGAGGTTGTAGGTTCAATTCCCTTAACTGTTTGTACAGCCTGGTGTATACTGCTCAGTTAGAAGTACATAATACTACTATGCAAAGTAATATTTGCGTAGTATTGCAGTAATAGAAGTTTCTGATGCAATCTTATCCAGTATTAGGGTAGTACTTGTATAGCAACTTTACCAAGTACTACTCTACTCTGTACTGGGATCCAAGTACAAACAAGTACAAACACTTGGATTTAAAATAAACTCTCCAATTTTTTTATAGTTCTATTTTTAATAATTAGTACTTTAAAAATTCAGTAATTCTACAAGTTTACCCAAGGGAGAAGTCATTCCAAATAAAAAAAAATCAAATCAAATCCTGATTTTACTCCTCTGCATCCCAGCATGCTTCAGTCCCGGCACGCTGTGGATTAAAGTGGTTACCAGGTTCAGCTGGAGGCGTAAGAGGCATAGGCGGTAACGTTGAGGACCGTGCGGAGCCGCTGGGTTGGCATGGATGTGCCTCCTGGGGAGATGGAAGCCTCTGTGCCCCCCTCGGGGCTTGGCAGGCCCCTTAAGAGCGCCCGAGGTCTGGCACCATGTGTCATGTGACATGTTTTCACCGGGCGCCATGTTGGAGCAGGCAAATACTGAGCATCTGCTCCAAACCAGGGAGGAAGATTCGGACTCCGGTTCCCAAATTAATCGTTGTGAGTTAGAAAAGAGTCAAATCTTATGAAGAGTCGCATGAACGAGAGGATTCAAACGTAGCGGTTCAACTTTAGGACCAAACATGTCTGAAGGTATTAGAAAAAACAACTTCAATCAATAGTATGGACAAGATAATTTTGTACATTATTTTATATCTATCTATCGATCGTACGAGTGTCCGTAAGCCTCCGATGCAAGTTTGATCTTTGAGCGCTCACTAATACAGCACAGGTCACCCATAGACAGTGAATAGCAGTCTCAGACAACTCTGGTATCTCTAAAAGACAGTCAATGAACAGAATAGGAAGAAGAGTCAGGTAGACATACCTTCAACTGCCGTTGAGGTTCAAGTGCATCCAGAGACGTTTACGCTGACATTGGCAGATTTTTTAGGGGTTTTTTTTTTTTTCCGCCGGTGACTGCGAACAACAGTATCAGAGCACCATGACTTTGCATTGCTAATGATTTCTCTCACACAAGCCACTGCCCTGCACTGAGGAGGTCATATGCTTACTTTGCATACAATAGCTTCATTTACTCGCCCCAAACAAACGTCTTTTCAAATCACATCAAACGTTTCCATTTCTGCCCACCCCAAACTGTGGAATCTGTGTGGGGGGACAGCGGTCTGTGTCCCCCCCTCCTCGGTCCCCCCCTGGTCCTCTTATTGTGCTGTGTTCGGGAGAGGAAGTGGAGGGTGTTTTTGACGCAATATGGAGTAAAATATAAAGGGATTAAACAAAGAATGGCCCATGAAATCTAAAGATAAGAGGAAGGGGCTTTCGTATTATCATAACTTTACTGTTGTTCTGTTGTCATGGCAATCAGCGCCCCATTCTTGACTGTGGTCCAGCTCCTCTCCTTAACCTTTACATCCACAATGCGGCCGTCTAAGATTCCAGCAGTGAGTGATTCCCCCTCACTGTACTCTGCCGGAGCAAACGTACTGACGCAGATCTGATGATTTGAGTTTACAACTGGAAATCTGTGCACATCACTTATGTAGCATCCAGATATCTCAGCAGCATGAGGTGAAACACATTTTGATATACAGTATGTCTCCAAATCACAAATTAGGAGCTGCAAAGAAGTAACTCAGAATTTGTTTGGAACGTATTTATTCAAAATGTATTTGATTTTTTTTTTTAATATCTCATTTTAATTTTGGCCACAATTAAATTAATGTTTTTTTTATTTTATTTTTTATTTTTTAAATTTAAAAAATAGTTTTAAATACAT
>OMNV01011721.1:63831-76780 GCA_900303265.1 Brotula barbata | reverse complement strand
ATACTCGTTGCATTCCTGGAATCACTTTGTTAATAGTGAATTTTGTCAACTAATGTTCTATTGTGAAACAAAAAGATTATTTGTAAGTTTATCATTGCCAAAATAAAATATAGAATGTATTCTTATCATGTGCAACTTTATCACTAATCCCCTTCTTTCACCTTAATGACCCCCTCTTACATCCCATCAACCCCGGGCTATTCAATCCCCATCATCAAAAGGCTCACAGATTCCAATTCAAACAATCCTAACAAAACAAGTCTATCGTTCACTCCTCTCTCCGTATGTATGGTCTCTGTCTCACCCGTCTCTCCTCTCTGTGTGTGTATTCAGTGACTCGAGTCGCAATGTTTACCGCCCGGAACACACAGATTTCATTGACTGAGCTGCATCACACGGGATGACTTAGAACGTCTTTATTTGGTCTGTGACTTTCCTGAAACCCCAAAACAGAGCAGTAAAAGCTAGAAAAGCTGAGCCGCTTGAAATGGAAATTCTCCCTCAGATTTTAAGAACATTAAATTTAGTAATTGTAGGTCCTGGGCCGGATAGGATGGTGTCGGGGTCTGGATATGGATCGTGGTCTGCCTGTTACTGACCAACACACTAACCCCTTCCTTCACATTGATAACATCCTCTTGCCATCCCAGTAATTAACTCTTTTACCGTAGTAACCCCCTTTATTACCCTATACAGTGTATGAATATAAATAGGACACAAATCACAGACCAGGTCTTCTCCTGACCACAATTGAATATTTATGAAGGATTTGTTATATTATTTGGATGTTAGTCTTCCGTGAAGATCACTGCCTGTGTAAACCAAACCCACATGCAAATCTATTCTCTTGTTCTTACATATGTTTAGGACACCAACACAGAGGAGAGACAGCCAAAGAAAGACAGTCTCACCCTAAACAGGACCATGGAGCGAACCGTCATCTTCATCATTTGTGTTTTCGCAGCTGTTTGTAGCATTAATAGTAAACATGTTTTTGTTGAAGAACCGATGAAGTGGAGCGATGCTCAGACATACTGTAGGACAAAATACACTGATTTGTCCCCTGTCAGCAGTGAGAGAGATACAGAAGAGTTAGGGTCAATTTTAAAGGATGGCAGTGGATGGATCGGTGCCTACAGAGATCCCAACAACGCCTCTGTCTGGAAATGGTCAGGAGGGGGAAACATTACCTACCAAAACTGGGCACAAGGAGAACCTAATAACTATGAAAAAAATGAGAACTGGACAGTGATCAGCACCAATGGTCAGTGGTATGATATCCCAGATTGGTATGTACCTTTTTTCTGCTTCAGTCTGTTTGTGGAGAGGGAGAGGTCCTGGGAGGACGCAATGACCCACTGCACCACAACTCACACTGAGCTCGCAAGCCTGGTTTCTGAGACAGAGGTGCTCCTCGCCTTGAAGGAGATCAACAAAGTCCAAATCAGTGAGCCGGTGTGGATCGGGCTGCGTTTTCTACAAGGCGGCTGGATGTGGCTGAACGGGGATCCTGTGACGTACGAGGCCTGGGCTCAAGGAGACCGGAACTATCAGTGTCCATACTGGGGACACAGTTGTGGAGCTTTAACCCCAGACGGACTGTGGAAGAACTTGGACTGTCGGAGGAAACTCAACTATCTCTGCTACTGACATTTATTTAACTTCTGCTCAGACTTGATAAGTTTGTCTTGTGTTTTAAGTTATCTAACAAATATTTACTCATTTCTCCTGATTTCATATTGTGTCACATATTTGTTGTTTTATGAAAAGCTTCTGTTTGGATTTTTAAATCTGTCATTTTCTAAAAAGTGACAGATCTTAGAGAAGTGATATTATTTGAAGTGAAGTTGTAATTTTTGATTGTTTATCCTTTCTAGTTAGAGTGCTTGTATGTTAATATAGGAGTCAATAGCACTGAAATCCGAGTACATAAAGGACTAAATATTCTATGATGGAACATTAAAGATCAAAGTGTTTCACTTTATGTTTGAATTTATTTACTCAGTTTATGTACAGACCTGAATGAGCCACTTATTTCAAAAAGCAATATTTTTCGCTTTCCTCATTGCTGTTGTGCCAGTGTCAGAATAAAATAAACATTAAGCTGTGGGTTACTAATAATCGAAACAATTAGATTATTGTAAGCAGATTCATAACAGTAGTTTCACCGTATTCAACATGAACATTATTTTGCATGAGTGTGTAGCACGGATACCTGTGATGCTAAGAATCTTTTGAGTGGGATGCTTGTAAAAAATCCCTTGTGTGTATTTCTCATTTCATGCATAAAATGATCTAACATGTATACTGTGAAGTTCCACAAAGTTGTCCGTAACAAAGACAAACATGCATTTTTTGTATGCTGACATGCATTTTTTACTGCTACTACTGAGGTTTACTATTCGTAATAATAAACATCAAACACATATAATAGTCTATCATGTGTGTTTACATGTAACTTATTTTGACCACTAGAGTGTAGTATAGTTCTGTTCACGTGCATGACAGGTAGCACAGCAACGGGTTTCATCAATCATGAAGTAACAAGTGTATGGCAGTGTATACAGACCCAGATCCAACAAAACAACTGTAAAGTACTGTATTTCTGTAAATATTCAGACATGTTGCAATAAATGGGAACATCGCCAAAGGAGAAAGGTCTTTGACATTGTTTTATGTAGGGCCCGACTGATATATCGGTCTGCTGATTTTATCGACCTATAAATAAATCGGTATCAGCGTCTATGTTGATATGGGCCACTATAAAAAACTTACACCAAGCACAATAAGACACCTGGACTAGTCATTTAAAATGGGATAATTATGTAGTTTATGACTGAGAGCACTGTGTGCATGGTGAGTTGCTAACTAGTTTATTATGAGCTGATGACTTTCTAAAATGTAAGCGATGGCTCAAGGGCTGAAAGTTTCTACTGAATTATGCAAAAAATTGGCCAAAACAGGATGTGGACAAGCTTGCAATGTCTTTGGATGATCCTGAAGTCAAACAAGACATCAACTCCACACCCTTCTGTATGGAGTTTGCATGGTCTCCCTCGCCTGCTTGCGTTTCCCCCAACCACAAAAACATGTATGTTAGGCTAATTGCAGAATAATCTCCATCCTCCAACCGCGATATAAACATTTTCTTGACTATTACAACTGCAAAAAATACATCCACAAAATACAATACTAAATTCAAGGCGCTATTTCTTAATATCGATACATTTGATTCTGAGTACTGCAAACAATTTTAGATGGACACTAGAGGACAGAGTTTCTGTTTACATATCAATGTAGTTGGATTATTGTGAGTTAAATCGATACATTGGTGCAATAGATGAATCGTTATGCCCCCCATTTCCTGAAACAGATTTGTGTGGCAACATCAACAACAACTAATAAAGCCATATCAGTATAAAATCATGACTTTTCTGTTATCTAATGTGGTCAAAGAACAACAAGAGACTCTTGTCTCCCTTCCAGAAGCCAAATAATTTAACATTTAAACACAGACTGGGGAGATTAAATGTATATATTCCTATGTTTAATAGTTACTAAATGCATAGCAGCTTTCAGGTGATATGCTGGCAATTTTATAAAATGTAATGATTTTTGGCAAAATTATATCAAAACTATGTCACTGACAATTATATGTTGCTGTTTGTTGTTTATACTTGACCACTTACAAGGTCCTTAGTCCACACAATCTGATCTTTTGGCTTCTTGGTTTTATGAATATTGATCTTCAGGTGGTTGCTGTCACACCACAAGACAAATCTTTACACCTGTCTCTCATATTATCATTCATTATCAGGGTATTTTTAACACAATGTAAATGTTTCACTGTTATTGTCATTACCTGTATGTTGTGACACCCTAGCAGGGCGTGTATAAGGATTAGTTCCTTATGCACAACACAAAAGCAAAGCTGGAACTATACAACTATACATGGTATACAGCAGTTGATCCCTGATCAAGTAAAATGTAGTCCGCTAAAATAATTTTAAAAAGTACTTTTTCAAATAAAAACCGTCACACTGTAACGGCACAAGCTACTATCTTTGACTAAATAAAGCCTTGGAAAAGCTGAGGTGGACAGCATTCGGCTGTTTTGTCTGTATTCAGTTTGGGGGAATTCTGTTGGCATTTTGTGAGTCAGCACTGCCATTGTTGACTTCGCTGAACCTTCGACCGTCGTTGCAAATCTTCGCTCAACTCCAACCCTGTGGTCGCGTTACACTTTACATCCTGTGACGTGTGGCTCCATCTTGTGGTGAATTGTGGTGACACACCAAGACTTACTGTTCAGAGCAGGAGATAATGATTTAATTATGTAACAAATCCACTTTGGAGAAACCAGTAGAAACCAAGATATATTTATATACTATATGCACTATAACTTTAATTAAAAAACTGCCACTAGAAGGAATAATTGCTCTAGGGTGGTCACCCATCATTCCCATTGTTGTTGCCAATCCTCTGCCAGATGAATATCCTTCACTACCTCTTCCACTTCCACTCTTTTGTAATTTTACCATGCTCTCTCTCATTCTCTCATTCTCTCTTTTTTTTTATTTCAACAGGCTTTACTAACAAGACCATGTATTGCAAAACCTCTGTGTACTAAGCGAAACAGAAAAACACCAAAAATGGAAATGTAAAATGATATAAAACAAAAACTTCAGAAAGATAGATAGATAGATAGATAGATAGATAGATAGATAGATAGATAGATAGATAGATAGATAGATAGATAGATAGATAGATAGATAGATAGATAGATACTTTATTCATCCAGAGGGAAATTCACATCTTCCAGCAGTATCCACAAATTAAAATACAGAATAAAATTCAAATACACAATAAAAGACATCAGAAAAAGACATTGAAACAGGCCAGCAGTAAGAACTACACACTCTAAAAGGCCTGCATTAAAAACTATAAATAAAAAAATAAAAAGTGGTCAACAGAACAGTTATAGAGACATATAAACAATTAAACAGACGTGTGAATGTTTTTGTAAATATTACTGCAAATGTGCAATATAGATAGGTTACTGCACTTTCAGTGTTTGTGTGTGTGTGCGTGTGTGTCTGTGTGCGTGCGTGCATGCGTGTGCCTGTGCATGTGTGTGCGCGCGAGTGTGTGTGCTAGTGTTCGTCTGTATGCACTTGTTAACTCTATGTTGTTCTGCCAGTTTGCTCCTTCTAGGAATATTTGCATCTGTTTATGCTTATTGTGTGTGTCTGTAATGTCTTGTGAATTTGATGAATTTGTGTAAATTTGGAATATTCCAAAAGGAAATGCTCCTCTGTCTCTATGGCTGTGATGCGGCATTGCTATCAGAATCGCTCATGTTTGGGTAGTCATGATCTCTTGTTGTCAATGTATGGCATCTCTCTCTCTCTCTCTCTCTCTCTCTCGCTCTCGCTCTCTCTCCTTCTCTCTCTCTCAGAGGCTTTTGTGTCTCAGTCAAGTTAAGTCGACACTAGAGTCCCTGTTCCCTTGCTTAAAAAATAACACAAACACTCACCTTGCCCCTTCCTGTCATGGATTACTCTCTCTCTCTCTCTCTCTCTCACACACACACACACTCATACAAACACACAGAGGTTCCCCCTCTCTTACCTTTTTCCACTGCAGCAGCACAGAAACCAGTATTATTACTTTGTCAATGCCTCTTGCTCTCTTCTCTCCTCCTTTCCTCTCTCAGGACATGACTTTTCTTCACAGGCCCCAATTTCATGCGCTCATTTGGATAATTGCATTGGAATTATATTATGTAACGTGTATTTCTTTATGTCTCTCACTATGTATTTATGTGTTTAAAGTATATGACCTTAGCGTCTTTTAATTAGGTACATGTGACCTTAAAAGTGGTATGGGCTGAAATACCAGGAGTGTGTTTTTGTGTGAAATACCATACCTCGGTCCAGACTGCCAGAACCCTGCTGGGGAAGGCCAGGCCAGGCACCGGGGTACTGGCTCACTCCTCCCCTTAGAAAAACAAACTCCCTTACCATGAAACACCTGTCATCCCTCTCTTCGCACTCCTCCCCCTCAGCCGTTGCTTCTTTCTTCTTCCTCTTTCTACCCTCCTATCTACTCTGATTCACTATTCTTTCTTTATAGCAGCCATGTCTCCCATGATTGATATGCTAGATCATGTTCTTCCTCTCAGGTGACAGCAACGGTCAGAGAACACACTCAGCATCAGCCATCCATCTTCTGACATCACTTTGTTTTTAGGTTTACGTAGCATATCATTGCTGATGGTACTATTTGTATGCAAAAGTTTTACTTGATAGCAGCAATACTGCAAAGATTAACTAAATACACTATTTGTATCTCCAAATTTGGGGGTTGGCATACATTCAGACTAGTTGAAAGACGAAGGAAAGATGTCTAAAAGAAGGAAAGGAAATTAAAAAACGAAGAAGGAAATAGGAAATAAATCTTCTTATTGTGGTATTTTCTGATAAATCTTAAAAGTGAATCTGCAAAGTAACAGAAACGTAAATGAAGTGCAGAAAAAACACAGTATAAGTCACTGAAATAATTTTGCCAACATGAAAATATTCAAGTACAAATATCAAGACTGGAATTGACATGGTTACCCTCATCCAAAATCCTCTGATGCTCGTTAAAACATCCTGGTGCTACGTTTATGACACAAAGTTCTCACTGTCCAGTGTATGAATTTCCTGTCTTGGTCTACTCCATTACATAAGATTAGTTTTACATGTTGTCCGTCTCTTGCCTGGTGTTCTGCATCACAGGAGAGGTTGAAAACAGAAGTGGTCAGAAGAACTCTAGAGCTCTCCCTGTACCATGAGGATTAAAATAGATGGGCCATTACTTTGCCTCCTTGGTCGCACCATTACAGCTATGACTGACAGCTTCCTGTGTTGGTTTCCTTTTTTAAATTGACTCCAAGCCTCAAACTACAATGTATTTTCCCTTCACTGAAACGCTACTCAGACATATGGCAGCCTGTTTCCGGCACTTGTGTGACTTGTCAGCTCAAAATCATGAGAATGTTTTTCCTAATCATAATTATGAGATACCAAGGAGTGATCATTAGTATCTCATTATTGTGATTTGGTTTCTTACCGTGGCAAATGTTTTGTAATTATGACATACCAAGTGATAATTACGAGTACTTTCTTTTAATTGTGAGATGAGATGTCATAGTTATGAGGTACCGAGTCACTGAAATGAGATATGGAGTCATGATTATGAGAAACTTTGTTCTTGGAATTTTGAGATGACAACTCATAAAATGATGGAAAAATAAATGTTTTGTGAAGTTTCATTACCCAGTAAGTGAGATTCTAATTGTCTGAATATGTAACTGATGTGTTTTGTGAACCACAGGAAGACTATAAAAGATATTTTGTGAGTGCAAATGAGAGTGTAATAAAGAGGAAGGGCACTCTCTACAGCTTGTACCTCTACCAACATCCTGATATATTTTGTATCTTTGAAACGTTGTGCTTTCATTGAAAGGAAGTGAAAATAAAACTTTATGAAACCGTTGGTGATTTACTCAGAGTTTAAGATGTTAAAATCTAACTTGCTACAATAAATTGCCAGATATAGCAGGGACCCAACTCTCATACTGCTGCCTATCACATTTCCTGCATTCTTTCATCAAAGGAGGACTCTGTGTTAGGGCAGGTGTGGCTGAAAACCTGTGGTTGAAAAGAAAGACAGAGGAGGGGCAGGATTTATATGAGGTGGCCCTAAAACAATAAGCCTGCCTTCACACTCACTTTGACCATTCTTTCCAAGTGATCATATCCTCATCATTCCCATGTCAGCACCATGTGGTTAGAAATAACAGGAACAGCCAAGAACACCTGAATTCAATATGGAGCAAAACAACCAAAAACTGCCTTTAAAAAATATGGAAACACATTTCCTCAGAAACGATGGATGTGATTTTAATACAAACAAAAGCTGATGTGTTCACTGACTCTGACAACTGCTATGATCTTTCTGTTTGCTTAATACAATCGACTTTAATTTTCTGCCCCGGCACCTAGATTTGTCTGGAAAAACAGCCCCCCACTCCCAACTTTTCCAAAAGTGGAGGTCTTATTAATGTTCCCATGCAGTCTGGGCTGCTCACGGACCAGCTGAGTATATTTACTTGGTGTTAGAAGAGTGCTGGCCACAAAGGCTGGAATGTGCCTAAGTGTGACTTGAAAGAGCCCGGTGCGTTTTAGTTTTAACCCATAAAATAAATACAGAGCGGCCCTGCAATTTTTATGAATGGCTGCATTCATTCCAAAACACGCCCACCAATCATCGTTCTGAACTTGCGCTAAAGCCAGCCTACTTAGAGTTTGCCAAACCAATTTCTGTCTGTTGGTTGGTTGGATAGATATAGGGGGGCGTGGTTTCAGAGAGGCGCAGTTGTGGGTATAAGACAGTTGAAACTTTGATCTCTGGCAGAATACGCGAAGACAACCTCGACGAATGTCACTTTAGCGACAGAAATTCCCCTCAAAGCCTTGATATTAACGATAATTCACTTGATTCTAGCCTAAAAACGAAGATTTATAAGATACTAAGATTGTTATTGAGTTTTTCTGTCAGTGTAAAAACACGTTTTAGGCTAAATATGGCATTTTTTATCTACCTGACGTTATTGACAACAACTGTCATCACACAGGTGAGATGATTTCTCTTTATAAAGCTCACAAAATGGTCTTGCTAATGGTAAATATGCTGCTCAGTGCTGTATTATGGTGATGTGGTGATGCAAGAACGTTTTCTATGATTTAAAAGGAAGAAAGATGTTGATTTGTGCCATATATGTGGTTGAAAGTGAGTCCAAAAGACATCAATGGCTATATTTCAGGTCATGGCCACACTAAAATACGTCAGTGAACTGCTGTGTAAACAGATGTTTCAAAAATTTTCCACCAAAAATCTTGTTTACTGGGTTATGAGCGGAGTATTTTACAACCACCAGGGTAAACTAAATCTATTTTAAGAAACTGTCTGAGTCATGTTTCCCCTTCAACAAAACAGTCTTCATAAAGCCAAGTACACACTGATGTAATACATAGGCCAGAAAGAATTCTGACAGCTGTTAATGAACCCCTTGAGATCAGTTTTAAGAACAGTTCAGGGTTTTTTCAAAGAGCTTTGGATAAACATAATGTGCCTTTTCACTTTTGTAACCCATTAATATTTCAGTAAAAATACTTTCTTTATTAATCTATGATTACGAAATTCTTAAAATACATTTAAGTAATCCTGATGTCCTGAGGTGGAAGTTTTGATTTCCCTTGAAATTCTCTTTATTGTAGAAGTGTTTAGTATCATTTTATATAGATTTCCCCAGACTTCATCCTGATATATTTTATATCTTTGGAAACTAAGGGCATTTCCCAAGAATTTGAAATAAAACTCAAGCGTTTATGAAGAACATTGGTGGTTACCTCAGAGTTAAAATGTGGGGAAATTGAGTTTAGGCGTGGTTGCTCGTACACTGCCCGCTTGTAAAAATGAAAATAATACTCCTGATGTTGTGCATCCTTGTCCTTGTGGATAATGAGCACTTCTCCTACCCCCAAATCTATTTTTGTGATTTTGCATGACAAACTTGAGCAGCTTGATTCCCAAAAATTGGAACTGGTCTGGTGCTGCACTATGACTCACGTCACAAGCCGGCATGGGAGTGGGTACATAATCTGAGCTGTCTAGACACACAAGGATGATTGGGCAGGAGTGACTTGATGCAAAACTCTGATTTTCCTGTGTAAGAATTATGAATCAGTCATAAACCCAGGGGAACCGAATGAAGAACACTCATGATTCAATGTTGGAACACAATTGAAGCCTTTGAACATTTCAGCAGGGATTCAAATTTTTCCAATCCACTCCTCTGGTCTTGTTTTATTTTTGCATAATCCTTCCCAGGAGCTGATTTATTGATGTCTGATCATCTTTAATTCAGGCTCCAGGGTTCATAACGTCTCCAGTTTAGTCATGTTCTCTCCTGAAATGTTGCCTGACACAGACAAACCAATGAAAATCAACATCATCCACAATGTATACGCCTCTGTAAATTCTTTAGTTTGATGTTGCGTTTGATGACATACTCTTCCTCCCTCCTTCTTCCAGGTGATGGCTGGTTGCCCTGCTGTGTGTAGCTGTTCAGTAGAACCCCTGGTCTGTCCTCCAGGTGTGAGCTCTGTGGCAGATGGGTGCGGGTGCTGCAAGGTGTGTGCTGCACAGCTTAACCAAGACTGCAGTCCCACAATGCCCTGTGACCACCACAAAGGCCTGGAGTGTAATTACGGCAATGATGTGACCATGGCCTGGGGCATCTGTCGAGGTGAGGCGGGTGGGTGGGGCGAATGTAAAAGGAGGAAAAGGCTGTTGCCACCTCAACATAGTCGATCCCCAGAGCAAGATTGTTGTGGTTATTACAACTGTCTGTTAAGCATGCACAAGAAGGAGATTCCATGCTGATGAATTTGAGATGCCCTGAAATCTAAAAAGGCATTATCAACTCTATAATCATGTAAAATAGATAGATAGATAGATAGATAGATAGATAGATAGATAGATAGATAGATAGATAGATAGATAGATAGATAGATAGATAGATAGATATTTTGACGGGTAGTTGTTGCCATATGACTGCAGGCAGGGGGTTTCACAGATAAAAATAACTTTCCATCTGCACCTTGCCAAGATTGCTCCACAAACTATGAATAGCTGGTTTTTCCATGCTTTGGTGACAAGGAGTCTGATGTCTTTCTTCTGAATTCCTCTGACCTTTCTCCGACCTCCTACCTACAGATTTCAGGAGTCTTCCTTATGGTGTTGCTGTGTCACGTTGGTGTGTGTGTTGTGGTAAAGTTAAGAGACACTTGGCGGCATTGAAATGAGAGACTGTGGCAAATCCCTCACACGTAGCAACTGAAAGAGGAGGCTCTGTCACCCTAAGTATAACACACACCAACCGGAAGTACAGCATCTTTGAGATACCTAACATACAGAATATTCCCAGAATATCCGTGTTGCTGATTGGTTTTCAGCTGTCGGGATCATCCTGACCTTGTTTAGGGAGTTATTGTTTCCTATAGGAAGTGAAATCTCCGTTCACCTTGTCTTTACAGCAAAATTAGAAGGACGCAGTTGTGAGTATAACGGCATGATCTACCAGAACGGCGAGAGCTTCCGCGCTGGCTGTAAACACCAGTGTACCTGCATTGACGGTGCAGTTGGCTGTGCTCCCCTCTGTGATAACCGGCTGCCACCAGCTTCACCATCTTGCCCCTATCCACGGCTTGTCAGGGTACCGGGACAGTGCTGCTTCCGTGTGGACTGCAATAAGGGGATCTGGCGTGTGCCATCCAAACGTCCGGTAATGACACAGAACCCTTCTTATGAGAGACATATATTGTAGTGCTAATTTAGTTTGATTTGTTCATATATAGGTTATGATTTAGATTATAATATAATCCATTATTGTTATTGTTTTTATTATACCATATGTAAATGTTCAAAAAATCATATAAGTTAGACTAAAGATAAGTTTTGATTGAAAAGAAATCCTAAAATCCATTAAAGTAACTCTTACCTTCTCTTCATTCTAGATGTGTTGGGTATAATTTTACAGAGCTTTCCCAAGATTGCATTCTTCTACATTTGTTATCTCTTGGAACTTTGGGCATTTCATTGGAATTTCAAATAAAACTTCATAAAGATGACCCATAAAGTTGGAGAGTTTGGCTATAACTGTAAAACTGTAACTGTAAAGATAACTACATGGAAAACAACTACGTGTGGAGGCTTTTGGGTTGGTTACTGAGCACCTTTGAAGTACTCGTAATACTATGTAATACAGAGTGTGCGTTGAGCATTGTCAGAGTTGCAGGACTTGAGTTTGAGACTTGTAAAAATGCACCTAGTAAGACAAACCTGCAGTATGACTGTGAGCGAGAGTTTAGATAGCACCCGTGTTCTGTTGTCTGGGCTCTGAAAGAGACGGAGCCTTTCCATCAGTGTACAGAGCAGTTCTGCAGCAAGAGAGAGTCATAGGAGCAGTGTGTTCTTTGGACATTAAAGCCTTGCTGCAGCTTCAAAATAGATCTCCAAATAAAACCAAGCCCATTCCATGGAAATAAGTATGATGTGTTGCCTTTAAAATGAGCGCAGATGCTGCTCAGCCTGTTTACGTGCCAAAAACAAAGATCAAGTATACAATTTTGGACACATTTCTGCAGACAGGATAAACTTCTGTCAGAAATTCAGACTGTTGGATTTTCATTGAAGTGCATCCTTTTCTTGTCTTGTACCACACATATTAGTTTTACTTTTGATAGACAATACCGAGAGACTGACACAGTTCTCTTCATGAATAGGTCAATTTAAGGGGATTATGGTAGACCTGCAGTAAAGGAGTAAAAAACTCATTGTAAAATGTATTCGTTCTGTGTTTGTTTATCAAATATGGCTCTCAGACAAGTGCAGACAAAGTTTACTGAACGTATGCAGGGACAGAGGAGGGAAGTCTCTCCTCTGACAGACTGTCCTCAATTTACCGCCAGATAATCTTGGCACTGTGGCGATAGCACTGTGGGAACAGACAACACAGACTTGAGAACGGCTCACATGAATCAACACCAAACAGCTCTGTCTCATTTTATCTCCTCCCTTATCACAGGTGACTCCACTGCAGACGCACCGTCCTGTACCTGGGGACCATCTCCTGCCCCAGCTTGACAATGACCTGATTTTAGGCAACAAACTGGTTGATGTTAAGTCCAGCGGCTGGGAGAATGAACACGGCTACAAACACCTGCCTGGTGAGAGAGGGGGAGAAATAGAATAAGAATTAGGATTAAGTGATTAATTTCTACATTAAATGGCTGATTATTATTATTTTTTTATATATATATATTTTTTTTTGATTAAT
>OMNV01011721.1:51339-63811 GCA_900303265.1 Brotula barbata | reverse complement strand
TTTTTGATTAATGAATTCATCACCAATTTTCAACCAAGGCCAAACATCCCAAAGGTATTCAATGTACAGTGATAGAAAATGGAGAAAAGCAGGAAATTGGCAAGCTGGAACAAGCAACCTCTAGTAAAACTCATTTCTAAGATTGTAATGTTTATTGACTAGTTGTTTTGGGTCTGGCAATGGATAACAGGTAATCTGTTATCATATAATCTTGTTCCATACTGTCATTCAGTTGATATTCATTAGTTAAGTCAATGAGAAACATCCCTTTCATCATGGATCTATCCATCATGTATTTCATTATCATAATTCACCTGTGTATCCTGTCTAAAATACAATAAGTATGTATAAGTATACACTGAGGGCTTTATTATTTACACACAATCTAATATAATTCCCTCGCTATAAATCCGACCTTTGTCTGGCTGGCAATGATCTGGTTTTGTTGGCATCACATCAGGGAGGAGTTTATTTACTTCAATAGTAATTGTTGTGGCAGTAGTTAATAGTTTAAGACTACAATGTATTGAAACGATTTTCCAGTATTCTGTCACCTTCATTTGTACAAATGTTTTTTGTGTACATATACTGTACTATACAATACTATACCTGTGTATCTAATAACACATGGTATCTTATATCTAATAATTACATTTGTTTCTTTTCTTCCATGCCGTCTGCCATCCAATCATCTTTTTTTCGTCCACCCAGTGTGGAACCACGTGAAGTGCCCAGTCCAGATGACTGATTGGTCCCAGTGCTCCCGTAGCTGTGGGATGGGCGTGTCTTCACGTATCACCAACAAAAATCAACAGTGCAAGTTGGAGAGAGAGACAAGAATATGCACCGTGCGGCCGTGCCACAGTTTACCCACGCCAGCCAAGGTACACTGGAACACTTTAACTGAGACACTCACACACAGAGGGCAAAGGTTAACTACTGATATGATAATCAGAACAACTGTGAAATCCAGCCCCTTCATGATAACCCCTATCGGAAAGCAATACTTTCACTCCTGTTATCTAGCCTTGTCTGTCTTTGCATGGAAAAACAATCCCTGCTCGTTTCATGCTTCCAGAGCCTGCAAACGCTTCCTGCAGAGAATGAAAAATTAGATGTTCAGGCCTTGAGTAAATATGCTATTAGTGCTAAAGCCATCTTTATCCTAAGCCAATGAACAGAGATTATTTTAGTGGTAAGATTTTTTCAGGAAGTGCTGCATCCAGTGGGAACTGGGCAGCGCTGATTTACTCAGCAGTGTTTTGGTGGCAGCCAGGCGCCTTTTTAAATATAGTCCCCCACGCCAGCATTCCTGCCAAGCAACTGTCCATAGCCAGGCCTCGTCTGTGTACTCAGAGTGCAGGGAATGGTCTGTCTATATTAATCCTCCACATACGCAGCACCTCCCTCTCTGTCTTTCCCTCTCTCTGCTTTAGTTAGTTAAAAGCTTCAGTACAAAGAATGCCCAGAGGTGCGTCTGTGTGCGCTTACACTCAGATTAATGACTTCCGATGAAAAACAAGAAGGGCTTTAATTAAAGTGCAAACTGCCACCTCGGCCGAACAAGCCTAGACAGCATTGTTCTAATAATACACCAACCTGAAGAGAAAGGAGTGCCTTGAAAAATTTTCTGGAACTATTGTCAACCTATTTTAAGATGCATCAGAACTGTTGGCATGATTGAGCATTGTCTCAGATACACGTCAGTGGTGGAAACAGCCTTTTGCCTTATGTATCACACTTCAGCAGTTCCACTATTTGAATTTGCCTATTCTAGTAGTAAGAAAGAACATTGCACTGTTACTATCATCCTTAATATTACCCTCCCCATTTTTATCATTCAAACCACAGAAAGGAAGAAAGTGTTCCCCAACCTACAAAGCTCCAGAACCAATCCGCCTGTCCTACGGCGAATGCCTGAGTATACGTCTCTATCGACCCAACTACTGTGGAGTGTGTACAGATGGAAGATGCTGCTCCCCGCGGCGTACACGCACAGTGCCAGTGACATTTATATGCCCAGATGGCGAGCGTTTCCGGAAGTCGGCCATGTTCATCCAGTCATGTAAATGCGGGAATGACTGCGGGCATCTGAATGAAGTCGTCCTCCCTCCACAGCACTGGATGTACGGAGACACGCACAAATTCATTGACTAGTACCGATTTAGGGGGTTTGTCCTTGGTTTTCATGGAACTCCTCATACCAGGTCTCTTGATGAAGATGTTAAAAGACGAGGGGCCTCTTTTGCTCATCTGGCTCTAACTGGGTGAAGACGACAGACACTAAAGCTGACAGCCAAGACTGCAGGCAGAAATTGCTGCCTTGGTTTTATTCTCCATCCTATAAGTAACTCTCATTGTAATAAACCTGACCGGAGTGGATTGTATAATTCACTTGCCTCTTCCTGACAGACGTGGGAACTCATTTCAAGCCCTGAGACGCCCCCTGAAAGTCCGCTACTCGGGACTGAGGTTCAGGCTGGTTTATTTGTGAATGGATTCAGGCCCTCAGATCAGCCTGAGGACAAAGAAGAGCAACAATGCACTTTGTTCAGCACTGAAACTTTGAAACTAAGCCTTTGACAACAGTGCATTAGGCTTTGTAATGTGGGTACCTCACATGCGGCACTAGCTCTTCTACCCACTGTGAATCCTGAGCGACAACCAGCAGAGTGCCTTTTCCAGCATTATGTGGAACACTTTGGGGTATAGGGCAAACTGGATAAAAGACTATTTGATTAAAAGAAACAGAATTGACAAAGTTTGTTTTCATAAGTTCAGACTGTACTGGTACTTTTCTGCATGCTTACATGACGAGAAATCTGACAGATTTACACAAATTATTTTATCTCCCTGAAGCTCGATGCCAAGTGTTCTCTGAGGCAAGCCAGTGTAGACTGACCAATGCAACCTTTTTTTCTAATGATGGCAGATAAGTAAAATGGCATGACTATTTCTTAAACTTTATTTGACTCATGTTGTATTTTATACATTTTCATTTTGAATCCATGTTTGTGTTTCTATTACAAGGATTAAGACAACAGTGTAGCTGCCAGATTTTTGTTGCTCGGTCCATTCGTTAACAGTTACCTCTTCTCAAGTTTCAAGTGTGGTTTTATTTTAATTCAGTGGTGGCATGAGAGATGACACCACCATCTGCAAACGTCCAACTACACACTGGTATAAATTCAGACATACAACAACAATTATGGTATAAAAAGTTTTATTTCCTTAACCAAAACAATAAATCCAGGGATTAATGAGGAAAACATTAAAACAACCACTCCACAGATATAATAAAAATAAAAATTGCTAGTCAATATGAACTTGCAAACAGACAAGGGGGGAGGAGAAGGTTAACTTAAACGTGATTTTTTTTTTCTCTCTCCACTGGAATACAGCCGCAGTCTTGCAAGTGAAGACGCGTCTGGCTCATCTGGACTGCTCAACTGCAAGAAAAAGGAGAGTGTGGAGGTTAAAATGTAGAATTACATTCCCCCTAAAAATGCTTTTTAGCCCATGGAATCATGGACAGCCAACTCAATGCTCGATGTCCATACACCTGGTAACTTGTTAAAAAAAAGGTCACACTCCTTTGTCATTTTTTTTTACCCTATAACTATGTTATGATTATCCTAATTCTTGTCATGTTAACATACTAAAGCAGAGAGAATAATCTGAAATACTGCCTGGATGATAGCGTCAAGTAAAGACTCATTGTGCTGCTAAGGTTGATGAAAATATGCATCATTAGCAAAGCTTGGGAGAACTTACTGTAAGAGGAGATGTCGATCTCCTCCGGCAGCTCTGCTACATTGACCTCAAAGCGATCTTGCACCTCATTAAGGGTCTTGGCGTCGGTCTCATCTGACACAAAGGTAACGGCCAAGCCTTTAGTACCAAACCTGCCAGCACGAGCCACCTGAGATACAGAGAAGGAAGTTACACCTCAAAGCACAAGCAGGTTCAACTATGGCTTATAAAAGATACTCGAGGTGTAAAGATACTCACGTTTAAGTCTTGATTTGAACATTACAGGTTATATTTTCACTATAATAAGTGCAAATGTTCATTTAAATTAATTTATTTTTCATGTTGATTAAAATTTTTATTTTGTGTGAGTCATTCTTTCAACTACATTGGCCTTCATGTCTTTCTTTACTGATAATTGGAGGTCAGTGGTTGGTAATAGGAATCTGCTGATGAACCAACATGTGATGTGACAGATGCTGTTGAATGAAATACTCATCAATACATGTCTACTCAGAGCGTAACCACATATCTAGGATTGCTGTTTGTAGTCACATCACAGTGAACATTTAGCCATATCTCCCATAGTTGATGTTGAGACCTGTGCTCCCAAATTATATTTTGCAGTGGAGACATACTGTAACGTCAGGTATCTACTGCCACTGTTGGGGACAACTTAATGGAATCTTGCAAATTTCACCTTAACATTATAGCTGTACTTACTCTGTGAAGGTATGTGTCCGAATCCTCTGGCATGTCATAGTTGAAGACGATGTTGACTCGCTCTATGTCCATGCCTCGGCCAAAGAGGTTGGTGGCCACCAGGATACGCCGCTGGAAGTCTTTGAACTGTTGGTACCTGGACAGTCTGAGGGGGAGATGAGCAACATTGTGAGCAAGCAGCGAGAATCCAAATTTCACAAAAACTCCAATTACCGAGCACCACCCACCTCTCTTCCTGTGCCATGCCCCTGTGAATGGCAATTGCAGGGAAGTTCTGCTCCACCAGCAGCTGAGCAAGAGCCATGCAGCGCTGTACTGTTTTCACAAAGATCACCACCTAACAGGAACAGCAGATACTATTGACTTAAATATTTTATTGGGAAAGGCAAACAACATAACTAACAAAGAGAGGCGATCATAAACTGCTCCATATTGTGGACAAAAAACGGCACAAGTGCTGTGTCTAAGGATGTAAGAATGATTACCATTACAGGTCATTTTAGACCAAATATTCAAAACTAAATTCACATCAGATAATATACATTATAATACATATGGATATAAGAGGTACACAAGTTTGATTACTTCCTTATATGCCAAAAATCTGTGTCATCTATACCTGGTTGAACTCGAGCACGTCAAGCAAGTCAAAGAGCTTGCGGTTCTTCTCGCTGTCCTTCAACTTGCAGTAATACTGCTGCAGGCCATGGAGCGTTAGCTTGGTCTCATCATCGACGAACACCTCCATGGGCTACACAGCAAAATGAACATTAAAAAAATCACATAATGTCATTGTTTCATTACCAATTCACATCTCTGATAAGGCACAAACTTTATAAAAATGTCAACAAACTGGAAGAAACTGCCACATTGTATCAAAACTACATGTCTACTAATAAAGAATGTATTTAGTTCCTAGTCGTTTTCATCTCTGAGCTCCGTATCTGACAAATTCACACACTAAAATTGTCTGAACTGCCTCAAGTTTAGGGATGGCGTGTTCCTTTAGACAGCAGTAGAGCCACGAGGAGTGCCAATCCTGACCAAAGCAAAAATGGCAAGGATCACCACCCCCCCACCCCCCAAAAAGGCAAATTATGACACTGACAACCAATAGTGGGCAAAGCTGAGATGGTCTTAACTCTGAGCACTTGGTTTCTCATTTTCCCTGTTGACTGTGCATATTTTGAAGTACGTTCTTGTGCACTTCATTCGAGGATAAATTCCTACAAACTCCTTCATGAAATGCAATATGATTCATTTGAAATATCTTGGAACTATAAATGACTCACATCTTGCATGAATTTGCGGCAGACAGGGCGAATGTCTTTGCTTAGCGTAGCACTGAACATCATAACCTGCTTCTCGTGTGGTGTCAGCCTGAAAATGTCCTGGACATCACGCCTCATGTCTGAAGGAAGGGGGGGGGGTAAACACACAGCACAAAATTGCTTAAAATACATGGTGCTTTGACATTGTTCCTTTTGGTGGGAAGAAATTGCGTTTTGTGTGTAACAGTCCACTTCCTGTCCGCCTCACTCACCCAGCTGTTCCAGCATCTTATCGCACTCGTCAAGCACAAAGTGTTTGACGTTCTTCAGACTGAGGGTCTTGTTGCGAATGAGGGCCAAGGTACGTCCTGGAGTTCCAACAACAATGTGAGGGCAATTCTTTTTCAAGACGTCCTCATCCTTCTTGATGGCCAGACCACCAAAGAACACAGACACTTTCACAGTTGGCATGTACTTGGAGAAGCGCTCATACTCTTTGCTGATTTGGAAGGCCAACTCCCGTGTGTGACACATTACAAGGACAGAAACCTGGTGAAGAAAGGGAAGAAAAATTACTCAAAGCAGTCTTTGTGTCCCGTGTTTTCTTCATTTCGAAAAACCATGTCCTGTTTTACTGTTCATTCCATTAAATCTTAAAAATGATGAAATTAACCATTAGGGGTAATGTACCCACTTAAACCTGCTTTAAATTAATCAAGTCATAAATTATGGATGCCAAGTCTAGATCCAAAATAGAGCCACATTGCTCAATTAATAACTCAAGATACATTTCTCAATATTTACATGACCACAAAACTTACTGACTTAATGGTGAGTGTAAAGTGGAGAATGGCAAATTTTACTTTTACAATTTTACGTAGATAACTTGTAAGTGTGCTCAGAGTACTCTACCTGTTAAGTCATTTCTCTCATCTCTTTTCTTATAATGTAATAGATAATGGTGACATATACCCTTCTTCTCTCGAGATGCCTTTTAGAAATATGTTTTGCATATGTTTGCGTGCGCTGCCCACTGCTCCTCATAGTTAAGATGGGTTAAATGGAGAGAAATAATATCCCTACGGGCATCAATAAAGTAATGTTCTTTCTTCTTTCCGTCTTAGTTTCTAAGGTACAGTCATAATCCTAAAAAATACCATTGATACTTAGATAAAATTAACACCAGTTCAATGACTTTTACTCATGTATGTTGTCTGATGGGCCTATTTTAGTCATTTTTAAATGGGGGAGCATCAAATTATAAGCAAGATACACTCACCTGACCATCCACAGGTTCAATCTGTTGCAGGGTGGCCAGTACAAAAACTGCTGTCTTTCCCATACCAGACTTGGCCTGGCACAAGATATCCATGCCCAAGATAGCTTGTGGAATACACTCATGTTGGACTGAAAAAAAAAGGTAAAGTATATAAAGAACATAAACTATAAGGGCATATGACTAGGATAACAGGAGTAATCATTTCTGTTGAGGATGTCATTTATTATGACCAACAAGAACCAATATGTCCTGATATTGAGTGCAATGATTTAAAATGAGGCTTGTGTCTATACGTTGTATTACAGAGTGGTCGGTCAATAATCACCTTCTGAAGGATGCTCAAAACCACAGTCCACTATGGCACGGAGCAGTTCCGGTTTAAGGAGGAAATCTCTGAATCCAGAGCTGTGGATGGACACGTAGGATCCCTTCACCTCTTTCTTGCCTGCCGGGGTTGCACTCTCTGGGGCTCCCTGTGGCTCTTCATCCTCTTCATAGTCCAGCAGCTCATTGTCAACGTCGTTTTCAGCCATCTACAGGAAGACAAAACAAATCAAAGAATATGTCTCAAATGTCTTTTCTTTAACAACAGGCCAAATAGGGCTCGGGATTATTTAAGAGATTTTGGTACATCTAATGGGCCTTTTAACATCAGTTGTCCTTTGATGCCTGAGTACATCCCATAAAAATGCATAGTAAATCTAACAATTTCTACTGAGCTCATAAAAAATTATAACACATTGAACAGGTTATATTTTCCATTTTTCCTTTAGTTACTCTTGGTCTTTTTTGCATTTGTTTTTTCCCCTTAGATTCTTTTATAGTCTAGATGTGTTGGGTTACACTTATTGCCCCAGAGTACATCCTAATATCTGGCATCCCTAGAAATTTCGGCGTTTTCATTATAACTTTAGTAGAACCATCTGAAGCTTGCAATAATATCACCCATACTGTGGATTTTTACTGAGTATAAACCCGCGCCATCCTGTGAGTTCCCGTTTGTGCTTCTAACCGATGCAATTCATACAAACCGCTGTTCCGGTTAACTGTTTACCACCCCTTGGTGGTTAGCTCACACTTAAACCGTCATACTTTTAAGTTGGCGGTTTAAATTCACTTGTTTTTCTTCGACAGAGAGTTCTATGCGGAGTCAAAAATATAACTGAACCCTGATCGGGTGAACGTTTGGCTAACAGGCCGCAGCCGTTTCCACGCCTCAGAATGAATGAACTTGGACGACGCTAACCACATGTATGGTATGCAAGACAAAAATATAAACAAACGCAATCCGGTAAATATACCGTGTTGATTCAAACTGATGATTAATCGTGCAGACGCACCAGACTGTGACGCTTTACTCATTAATAATGGGGCATTCAATGATCCTCATTGATTCGGCTAATTAACACGCTAACGCTAGCAGATTTGATTGAGCATTCGTCACAAATTATTTGTGATGCCCACTAACATGTTACGCTGCATAAATAATTGCTATTACAATAACGGTTACATCTAAATATGTGGTCTCCAGAAAACCACAGCTAATTTTGGTAATCTAACCATTAACGCGGCTGCGACATATCTCGACGATCCAAGACGAAGCTAAAGCTAAGTTACTAGCTAGTGCGTTAGCCAATGTAGCAACGCTAAAAACATTAACTTTAATCTCTACAAATCCTAAATTTTTTAAATAGCACGAAAACGCACCCTCCTGAATCTGTCGTAGGACGAGTTCAGACTGAAAATTGAAGCCCCTCTATAACATTTACCTTATGACGATGTTTTTCTTTTCTGTCGATGTCAATGTGAGCTTGTGTTACCACAAAGATAGCACAGTGAGCACACACGTCTGAAGCGTTCAGGAGCACCTTGTAAACAACGTCACTTCCGACAACAATGCAGTGCGTTTCCCTCGGGCGGAGAGTAAATACAAAATAAGACTTACAGCATTTTATACAATGTTTTACACAACAGGACAGATATGTCTTTTGCTGCAGTGGGCGAAGGAGCACTGTGGCTCATTTATTTAGTTTTAGAAAGAAAGAAGAGCGAACAGTCCTGTATTGGTCCCCACAGGGGAATTGTTTCCCTGCATTTAACACATCCTAACTATGAGGGGCAGTGGGGCAGCACTCATATGCACATTCAAACACACACACCAGTGCTCGGGGACCGACTCTAGATCTTCCACCTAGTGCCTTAGCCAAGGGCAATGGCGGGAGTGATCAGCCTAACGCACAGGTTTTTGTGTGGATGCGGAAACCGGAGTATCCGGATGAAACCCACTCAGACAGGCGAACAACATGCAAACTCCACACAGAGAGGTATGGGACAACAGTGCTAACCTCTAAGCCGGTGTGTAAGTAATAGTCTATTTGTTTGAGAGGACAAAATGCTCTTCAGATAAAACATAGAAAATAAATATAAAACGTAAACGTCACATAAATGTACAATTCGTATCGCACACTAAATAAAACACAGAATAACACTGGATTCATGCTGCACCGTGACAAGATAAGATATAAAATAGGACTTGATTAATTACAAAGGAAATTCTTAATCCAGACTGCTTAAATATGCAGGAAACAAAACTTTAACGTACAGACGTGTTGAAATTTGAAACGGGTCAGAAGACTTGATACCTACAACGGTTTCTACGCATTCACCGGAATGCTTTTCTTAGACCTTTTCAGATTTTGTGATGGGTGTGTATTGCACGGAGCAAGAGTGCATGATATCACGTCCTTAAAAATTACCCAAAAAAGTGTCTCAACTGATAAGAGTTGTCTGAATTACTTAATTAAGGATAATAAAGCAGTGTGGTAGGGAAATTGAAAACATCTTGCCCCAACTGAAGAATTTGGTTCATTTGCAAAAATATTGATCTGCTAAACAAAAGATATAATGTATAGTCTTCGAATTAAATTCACTTACATTGAAATCATTTATAATTAATGGCATTGGTTGTATGAAATGTGGTAGTGGCCTTGTCGTAACAACGTGACACGATACCAGTAGTACCTAATTTGTCCAGTTGATGGCAGCAAAGTATATAATACAATAACAACTTGGCTTTTAATTACCCACTAAATCCTAATCAACATTTTTGGAGCCTCAAGGCCGTGCAACAGCCCACATACATGCCACCATTGTCAATAATGCATATATTTGAATATTCATATCTGTCTTTACTATGCTTTGTCTTATGTATTTTGTATGGTGCGGATAGATGTTTTTTTATCACAAAAACGAGACAAACATACAAAGTCCTTGTATGTTTGAGCATTCTTTGTCATAAAACGTGATTCTGATTTTTTGTGGCTGAGACAGAGAGAAAATCGGACAAAATCAAAATTCGTGTGCATTCCATTGAGCTGAACGAATTCCAGGATAATCTTAAAACTGAAATCAAACTAACATAGATAATTCATTATTTGCAAAATAAGTAACAAGAAGGCTTAGAAATTCATATTTTGTAACCGCTGAATCACGAATGACTGCAATCCGTTTCTACTGTCATATTTCTATAAAATCATCTCGTTTAAAACCACAAGCGATTAAGTCCCGTAATCAAATAAGCCCCTCACGTTATTTTATGACACCTGCAAGTCCCACCTCTCCGCAGAATAAAACTCAACTATGATTGCTCATCCTTGCTGTCATTCCGAAAGTCCTCCACACTCCGCACATTTAATTGGTTATCAGCTTGTCAGTCATATAGTTTTCTGCAACGTGATTGGTGCTCCCCACCTCGTGCCGGACAGAACGTGAAAACGCCAGCCATTCCGTGTGATTTTCTACTAACGATTGGTGCTGCTACCGGGGAAGAAATTCCAGCTAGCTGTATCCAGCGGCTGTCATGGTTATTTTAAAGGGTTTTATTGAGAATTTCTGTGGCTAATTCCATTCCCACACACCGTCCTTGTGTGTGCAGACCAGCTATGCGGCGCCCCGGCTCCAGTTGATCGGCAGCAAGGGGATGGCAGCGCGACGCTCGGTCGCTCTGTGTTTGTCCTCGGTGGTCTATGAAAATTTTAATTAGCTGATACCTGTGACATTACAGTGCACTGGTTTCGGAATATCTCCCCGATTATGGAAAGGGAGTTCGGGTAAGTACCGTTTTTTAAAATCATTTTTTATCCGTGATATGTGCGTTTAAATGGACACCGTGCTTGTCGGTTATGTGAATGTTATCGCATTGATGTTTCTGCTCATACGGGCCCAGAGGCTTCCTTACCTATTTGCACTGATGCAACATGAAAACTACACAAGCTTCAGCAGCAGCAGCCTCTTCTTCTGTCTGGTGGGTTTATTGTCGTGTTCCAATTCAAAATGACAAAAAACTCAGCAGCAACGCCGAGGTCAGTTCACATCGTTACACAATTAAGATGTTGTTATGATATTTTATTTTGCCCACTGCAGCTAAGCTGCATGAGTCGACTGATGAGTTCACAGGCCTGTTGAGGCATCCTCCTCCTCCAGCAGCAGCAGCAGGCCGGCCTGACTGGAGCAATGAGCCCTCATATACAAACAAGCCCCAGCTTTAAAGCCACAGTCTCTTATTTTAAGTGAAACAGTAGGGAAGTGAGTGAACCATCAGTGGATGGATGAGGAAATAGCTACACAGGCTTTATCTCCTTATGTGTATGTGTGTGTATGTGTGTGTGCATGTCTCCCATCATGGTAAATTAATAAGCAGGTGAGTACACTTAAAAGCGAACAATTCAAGATTAATTAAAATACCTAATTTGTACATTAGTAACCCATTCATTATTGACTAAACCTCATGGAAAAGGCATATAAATGTTGAGAATGTAGATAAATTGGAGACAGCAGACTAATGACTTATAATCAAAATTCAAATCAAGTTTATTTGTATGACCACTATCTCATACAGCATTTTAAAGGGCTTCACAGCAACATTTCCAAGCAGGCACAAGCTGTCAAGGACAAACCAGTTAGATCTATCACTGAGAGGCTGCAAGGTTTCAGCACAGGTACAGGCTTCACCACCTCAACAACAAAAGGTTCAATTAGTTGAATTCATCTGACCTCCAATTATGGCTCTGTCTTTCAATAATGATGAACAGCTAAGTTTGTTTATTGCAGTCAAGTCAAGTTGATTTGTATAACCCAACATCACAGACGATGTCTCAAAGGACTTTAAAGGCCACATAACAACAACAGTTCATACTCTTTATGAAGACGAGGGAAAACTAACCAAACCCTTACCATGAAGGAAAAAAGGAAGAAACCTTGGGAGAGGTAATTCAAAGAGAGATTCTCTCTCCTCAAACACCCAGATGTGCAATAGACAGAGCATGTTGGGTTAATTAATTGCATAGAAATTCAAAAATAATGTAGGAAAATAGCATAAAACAACAATTGGCCTGGTTTATCAAAAGCAGACTCAAGTCTACATAGATGTTGGTCTTGACATGAGTCGAGA
>OMNV01011721.1:21820-51226 GCA_900303265.1 Brotula barbata | reverse complement strand
TAGCTGAGATGTCGTGGGATGAAATCCTCTAGACCATGGGGCTGACAAGCAGGCCTACCTGTTGGGATCATAAGGCACTCAAAGGAAGATGTTGATTTACGGTATGGTATAAAGGAGCCAGACCATGCAGTATCTTGTATGTAAGGAGTAGGACCTTAAAATATGCCCTGATAGGAAGCCAATGCTGGGCAGATAGGTTGCAGTTGTGTGTTCAGATTTACAGGTTTTGGTAAGGATTCCAGCTGAATTGTTTTGAACAAGCTGCAGTGTTTTTTCAGGGCTGTGGAATCTAAACCGCAGTAATCAAGCTGTGACGTGATGAAGGCACTAATTAAAGTTTCGGCATCTGTTAGGTCAAGGAACTATAGGAGCTATAGTATACTATACCCTAGACTCAGAATGACCGATGAATGAGCCACATCCACTCAACACTGGTAGCCAAATATAGCAGACTATCAATTTAAGATTGACCGAAAATGGAAAAAAGAGATTCAAAAAGTTGTTCAAAAGAAATTTGAAAAGTTAAAAAATTTAATTTTGGGCAAGAGGCGGTGGTCTAAATTAATTGTTGTGGTTGGACCCAAGGAATTAGGAAAACAAATGATTGTATGACTTTCAGTTCAAATGTTAAGAACCCAAACAGAAAAGTAGTGACTGTAGTGACATCATTGGGCTTGACCAGTATCAAAAATGTAATGACTTTTTGCCTCAATCATGTCCAACCAGAAACATGAAAATTGGTCACTAACTTTTCATGTAAAGCTTCTGAAAACCAGCTAACATGGATGAAAACGTATCCTCCCAGGCTGAGGTAATAATTAGCTACCCTGTTGTTGATGGTTGCAGCTGTTCCGCCTCTTTGTCAGCCATGGCTCATGGTTTGACACATGTTCTCTAGAAAGATGAGGGAAATCTTGCAAGTAAATGAAAGAACCCATGGGAGAGGCAGTTTAAAGCATGAGCTGCTCTCCAGGGAACGCCAGGTGTGCAATAGGAGCTGTGGGTGAGGAAACAGGCAATTACAAATAAATAATGTTAGTGGAATAGACATAACACTCCAGCAATATGACCTGTAAAAAAATTGTAATGTAGTGAACTAAGATAGAATGTCACCAAGGACCGGGATTGAATCATAATGTTAAACTGAATATTCAGCTGTTTACGCCAGCACAAAGGCGACCAAACTCACAAAAACATATGCATTGGGCTAATTACTCCTGCCATTGCCTATCCAGAGTTGGTCCACAGGCGCTAGCGTGTGTCTTTTTGCATGTGCATGTTAGTGCTGCCCACTGCTCCTCATAGTTAGGATGGGCTAAATGCAGAGAAACAATGTCCCCACAGGCAGGTCTTTCTTTCTTTCTTTCTTTCTTTCTTTCTTAATCATGGTATTCTTTCTACCTCCAAGTAGAAATTAATGGAAGCATCTGACATAGTTTTCAGGCTGTGACTAGTATTATGGATTATTATGGATTATGCTAACTACTTACACTCAGTTAGTTTTCAACTTTTTTTGTGGGGATCCAAGGAATAAATGATTCTACATTGTTGACTATAAATATGGCTGAAATTCCCCATCGCTAGGAGGTCTGCTACCGGGTAATGGGTTCATTGTGTCTCTATATGAGATACAATGAGATTGCTCTTGTTTATCTGTATAATCCACCAACTATGCATGTCTTGTAGCACCCATTTTACTGATTCAGCTCTCTGATCTCATCAGATCCTCACATCCTCGTGACCTTTTTCATCGTCTCACCTTCAAAACTTTTGTGTCTGATGCCATGGATACCCCACTGCACCCTACACACACACCCACTCAAAAATTGCACACTGTATCTGTGACACACAAGCAGACTCCAGGTCATTGTGACCTACCCTGCACCTTAGCATTCACTGCTGCCACTGCCATTTGAGTGTCAGTGTGATAGAGTGGTAAGCCAACAGGCACCCGATAGCGTGGTCAAGATAAACATTATTGAAGTGATTTGCATGTGTATGTTGCCTCAGGTGAGAACAGTCGGAGTTATAGGATCAGGGATGTCCTCTCATCATATTGTGTGTCTGCTTGCTGCAAGTCTTTTGTTGTTTCATTTGGTTGTGTGTCGAACAGGGATGTCAGACTCAGAGATGTGAGCAATAAATACAAAGTCACATCAAGGACATATGAAGAATGTTTGTGCACTAAGGATGGGAGTTAAAACTGGTTCTGTTACATATCATGATTCTTGAGATGAACAGTCTCTGAATCATTGCTCAGATGAAGAATCATACTAAATATACTAATAAAAAAAATGGATGTTTCACCAGTTATGCGGCTTAATATTTAATGTTCCTGTAAGTTAACTTGAGTAGGACACAGCAACCTCTGAGTTAAAAGTTAAAGTCTGTACTCAGTTTGGATTTCACAATGTAAATGGAAAACTAAATATGTAAACTCTGTGAAATATGTGACATATAGGGCATCACTGTTTTTTTTTTGTACAAGTAGAGTTGAATAGATGCATGCACTTTAGGATAACATTTGTAAGCAAGATTCACTTGTTTTGAGAAAAAGAGTTTTTTAATCAGTTAATTATTGAATCGCAATAGTTGCGGGGGAAAGGCGTCCAACATATGTCGTATTAACAACAAAAACTAATACTATATAACTAATATTTATGGTTGCAATATCATATCAGGAGGTCACTGGCAATTCCTTCTCCTATTGGGCACTGATTAATGTCATCCTTCTCCCACAGACATGATGGTGCTTTTCGGAGGAGAAAAGTGCACTGCGGTCCTTGTGGGAATAGTATTGCATGTAAACATGGACGGAGTTGGTAATGGATTTTTCAACATTCTCTTAAAGCTAGCAGTACAACGTGCTCACCTTTTGTTGTTTTCGTTGTTGTTGTTGTTGTTGTGTTCATTGATGGTTGCCTAATGTTCAGTGTCTAATGGTTCCTATGAAGGCACCAGCTTGTGCTTGGATCCAGTGGCGTTGATTGCTTTTCCAAATTTTAGAGCTTCTGTGCCACATGTAAAAATACAAAACCCAAGACAAAAAAAATCAAAGAAATATGCGTTGCATTGGTGCCCAATATTACAGGGAAAGTTCAATTTTTATTTGTTTCAAACATTGTTCTTTAGATTGTGGAGTGTTTGCTTGAATGCATCAGCTGTGTTATTCATCAGCCAACCTCTAGTTTAATTTGTTTCATAATCATCTCTTTCTGTGATTCAAGTTAATGGAAAGACTTTCATTTTCACATGCTACATTGCAGTATGTGCAGTGAAATGCAGGTGGCAATCTCAGATGCTGTATCAGTAGTTCCAGTTGATGCAGTTCTTCCTGGCCGGCTGGCTGTTTGGGTGTTTTGGTGCCAGGCAGGACTGTGCTCGGCCCTGCACTCCATCTCCACTGCTGACACATAAAAACAGGAAGCAGTTTGATGACCAGGCAACAATGGCTCAGGCCCCTACAACTGCAACTACTCCACAGCTCTCCTCTTTCCAGCCGATTGTTCTTGTAGGCTGCGGTGTGTGTAACTGGATCTGTGAGATTTGCCTGCATGTTCATCGACAACTAGTCTTCAAATTACGGCACGCCCTCTCTCAAATTGCATAACAGAAAAGTACACGGATTCATTTAAATTTTGTAGAGGGACACACAGTTGTCATTCAACCCCATTTTATGATCATTTGACCCCTCAATATTTTTTTCATTCCTAGTCATTCACCTGTTTGAAATGTTCGATTTTGTTATAGATTAGGACAAATATTTCTGAAGCTTGTTTTCTCACTGTAATTTTTGTAAATCATGAAACAGTACACACATACAGCCCTCTTCCATCCAAAAACAAGTATAGGCTTTCTTTTTTACTTCTAAAAATGTCCAACCATATCATCACCATAGTTGAAGTGTTTTGTTTTTTTTATGTATTTCACGAAATGATTTACCTCGGGGTGCATCGTTACATATGATTTACCAGATGAGAGATGGTCGGTTAGTGAACTAGTCATGTGACTGTAGAATTCCTTCATATAATCAACCTGTAACATGATGTACAAAGAGCTGTTGTGACACGCGTAGTGGCGTAAACAAGGATTTTTATTTTTCACAGATGGGATTCATTCATCACCTTACAAAGAAAGTCTTTTTATAATTATCATTTTACAGATGCCACAATGACTGGCAAATGTAGTTTTAATGGCATAAATCCCATTTTAATTGCCTAATTTTGTTTTTAATATTAAAGTGATCCAGGTTTCTGAGGTCATAAAAATATTCCCATATCAAACAGTTTAATTATTTGGCACATTCCCACAGATGCTCTTAAATCATTTGCCACTAAATTGTTACCAGTATTATAATCGTTGGTTCATGGGAATACCTATTTCGAAACACTTCACCTCACAGCAGCAGCATTTAAGAGTATCTGGAGAGGAATATGAACTTAATTTAGAGCAGGAACGAATCAGGCATATACAGTATAGTAAATTTGTTCAGTGCATGTAGGGAACTCAGTCAGTCTGGAAAATGTTCCAGTTGTTTCAGTCTCCTCTTCATTCATGCTTAATATCAGAGCAAGTACAAAACATCCGCTGCATGGCACAAATGTGGGAAAGATACCAATTAAATTGCGCTAATCTATATAGAGTGGAAGGTTGTTTATAGACAGGCAAACTGTATTGATGATGCCACTGAGTTACACCCGCTCAGATTGATATGAAGCCTTTGCTACGACTTTGAGATATGAACATAATATACACTACCCTCATCTGGCTGTTTTTTAAAGTGAAAATCCAGACGTTAATTTCTTTTATCGCAAAAGATATCATGCAGTTTGCCCAGATGCTGACATAATTTCCAAGATACACCTTGGGCTTTGGCTGTATTTGACATTTCAGGGTTGTGTTCGTCAAAGCTGGTCCCATTGGTGCTCTGAGCGTTCTGCAAGCAGCAGTTACATTGTTGTACAAGCAGAAAGTGCATTATTAAACTAAAAAGCCTGACATCAACAGTTAGCCGATGGCTCATGGATTCAGATTCAACAATTTTGATCCTGGCTCATCTGCGCAAATCATTCAGGCAGTACTTGCTGGGAAGACTGCTGTCTTATTTAGTGTAATACAAGAAAAACAGGCTTCATGTTTGTCAGGTCAGTATTAAGGTTTTAGAAAACCATTTTCCCTTGTATTACCTCCCACACCAAGAATGGCGCCAAGTTTCAACTGAGTGTTTTGGTTTTTTGTTTACAGTTATCGAGTTATTGTTAATGAATTATTGTTCATGGAATGCTGGCAGTAGATAATGATGAGTGAAGTTGTGTTTGGTCTTGGGTTGAAGTCCCAAGCTGAACCTGGTCCGTTTGGCAGTTTGTCTGCATGTCTGTGTGGGTTTCCTCCAGGTGCTCAGGTTTCCTCCAACCTCCACACACATGCATATTAGATGAATTGGAGAATCTCAATTGACTATATGTATGAAAAGGAGCCTGACGGAGTTGTCTGTCTCTATGTGTCAGCTCTGTGATTAACTTTCCTGTCCAGGGTGTACCCTGCCTATTGCCCAAGGAACGCTGAGATAGGAGATAGGAAGATAACGGAAGAATTTGGAATTTTCTGATTTGAGTTTTCTTTGGTGCTGTTCAGGTGTGGGTTTAGATTGAAAACTCTCTTCTCTGTATCAGGTCAGGCCAGACAGAAAAATTACTTTGTCAACTTTGGGTCAGGTGTGGGATAAAAACAATGTTGTATGCATTGGACTGACTTTGGTTATAAAACACAGGCAGATGGAATATAATAATATATAATATATGGAATAGGATAACTTCCTTGGCATAGACAATAATGCAGCTTGACATTTGGAAAGACATTTGGATATCAGTTTTCATCCTACATAAATAGGTCAGGGTTGACTCTACAGTGTATTGTCTATGTATTATATGAAGACTGTTTATATCCTCAATGTGTCTGTACTCCTGTCGTGAGGACAGGAAAAAAAAAATCTCTTCTTTACAATGTGATCCATTGAGCAACGATAACCCCTGCATGAGTCACATGGATGACTAAGGCATTAGATGAAGTTCTTGGAAATGGACAATCCACGTGTCTGAGACCAAAGGGAGGCGAATGTGAGCTCATGAGTTGGAAAAAGTTGGTGCCACAGATCAGCAAATGTGATGTCTGAGGCCAAGAGGCAGACAAACACAAATGAAGAGAGAGTGGATCTATCAGTGATCCTGGGGTCCCCTTAAAAGTAGCTGATTCCTGTATTCCTCTCCATAAAATGCTGGGCAGGTATTTCTACTTTGTGTGTTATGGCCCTTGGGAAATCATTTTATACCACAGAATGCCTGTGGTAGCATAGAATGTAATGATTTAGCTTACTTTGCAAGGGGGATAGAAAGAGTTATATGTGGGGGAGGGGTGGGTCCTCCCCAAGTCCAGATGGAGACTGTGAGAGGCTTTGTTTTGTAGATGAAACACTTTGAGTATGAACTGCATCCGCACCTTGGATAAAACCTTGAAATGATGGAGATGGAGAGATGAATGATCTTTGGAAGTGTTGTTCATGTTGGATGACTGAAGGTGTGTGTGTCTGTACATTTCTTTGGTTAGAATACAATAGTGTTGTCTGTTTCTGTAGACTGGGAGAGCTCGGAGATGAATGTTTAGGCGTAGTCTTAACACAATGGCATAATTGTGTGTGATGATACCAGTTAAGGGGAGACCAAAACACACTCTCTCTCTCTCTCTCTCTCTCTCTCTCTCTCTCTCTCTCTCTCACACACACACACAAACACACACGGAGAAAAACAAAAAAATGCCCCCACACACCCCTTCTCCGACTAATTGTCCCGTGTTTACAGGATGTAGATATCAGGACCGAATGAGATCCCGTGCTGGTTTAGGCCTTGTGGCTGAACCTCCAGCTGAACACTATCTGCTATCGTTCGATCTGACCTGATAGGGCTGACTGACTTTTCGGAACATCAGACCAAATTAGATCTACCTGATCTGATCAAGTGAAATGGTACAAAGTCAAGTGCTACCAGCTACTGCAAACACACACACGCTTTGCTTAGTGTAGATGTCCGCAATGTTAGAGGAACCTATTGGACGGATCGATAGGGAGGTACCACTTTGTGTCCAGTGTTTTATTTGTTGACTTCATTGCAGCGTAGATGGTTAGAAAACTTTTTAAGTTATATTGATTTTTTTCATCTTAACGCATTACTTTGAACATACACATTATTTTGAGTGGGCTATTGCATTGCACCGATGCACCATTAGTCCATATCGTAGTCACGGCTACGGTAATCGGCTTCTTTCCCACTCTAACTGATCCTTCTCGTCTCTCAAACATCCAGCCCCCCCCAGCCTTATCTTTTCTCACAGCCAACCCCCCTCACTATTAATTAAAACTATGTTTGTGTGTGTATGGATGTGCGTGTGCACGCATCAGCCTTTAGTATTAATTAAAGGTGTGAATGCTAATTAGTCAGATCAATAAAAGGTCGTTAGGCCTCAGGGACCTTCAGCCAAAAGGAAATCGTTACATGTCTGACATCACTGTCACTCTGCTATAGCGCACGCGCACACGCACACGCGCACACACACATCTGTACTTACACAAACCATGGGCGTGAAGTTACATACATACAGACACTGACAACTGGAAAGACAGGGCGACCTCAGAGGTTGGCTGAGAGACTGAGAGAGAATTTAGAAGCTGGGGTTAGCGAGACACAAATGGCACAATGGGGAGAGGAGAGAGACTGACTGTATGTCCCTAAAACTAAATCAATATCCATTAAGGTAAGCAAGACACTGGAGGGGAGAAAGGGAGCAAGAAAGAGAGAAGACTTTTCAAAAAGAAGGCACCAGGTGTCATAGTAGCCATTGAACATAACTCCGTAAATGAGTGTGTCCTCTCAGAAGGCCTTTTGTCCTGATCGATAGCTGAGCACAAACACACTCTCTTCCCCATCTCTCTCTCTCCCCCTCTGCTTTCTTTCCTTTTTTTTTTTTGTTCAGGTCACAGCATTCAGCCGGTCCGTGTGATAATCAGTCTGATACAGTAGATAACCATGGATGAAACTTCGACTGACATCACCTTGAGTATTACGGTACACAAGGGAGGGGGAGGAGAGGAGAGGAGAAGGAAAGAACAGATGCCACACACCTCACAATAATACAGAACTGATGGTTTAATTAATGGCATCAAGACATGTGGCTTTTACTTCAGGCAGACAGCCAAGTCATACCCACTTTTATCTGCCCATCATCCGCCACACACAACTTCACCCACTCCAGTGCCGCCGTACCACCCAGCTATTCTGTTTCCACAACTGCAAGACTGAAAAGGCAGTAAAAATAGCTAAGAGACACACATAATGATGCCTGTCAGCTGCTGAATTATAGCACACCATCTCGGAGAGTGACTGATGCCACATCACTTTTCAAGAGTCGTCTGGATTGTTGCACCGCTGCCAGCAGGAACCAAGTATGTGAAATTTACCGAAAGTATTCACGGTCATGGGGGGAATAACCCAAAACGTGCTGGTTTCTTGGGGTTAACCTGAGTTAAATACCTGGAAGTGGTTAGCTGCTGTAACACTGCATTGTGGGTGTTATGAGTTGTGTTTTTGGTTTGTGGTGCAGAGCGAGTGAAATACAGTGTGTGTCAAGTTGTGAGGCTCTGACAGCTTCGTGCGTTGCAGCGGTCGGTCGACGATGAATCGGCATCAGCAGTGTTAACATCTGCACGTTTAAAAAGGGTCTGCAAATTGTGGTCAGATTGAACAGCAAGTTGATCGCATCAAAATAAGAATAACGCCACCTACAAATGAAGTGCAGTAGGCTAATTGGCAATGAAATCAGCATCCGTGAATCGTATTCACAATCATTTCCTTATTCATTTAGGATCTAAATGTTGAATAGATTGGTTAACAGATATGATCACTACACAATACTATCTCATTACTGAGTTATCTCTCTTTTGCAAACACATTTCCGGTCACCGTCATGCAGATGTGCACGCAGCAGTGACCTCCTATTGAGCAAGATGAAGCAATATGGCCAATTTCCACTGTCTAAATGAAATTGCCATTGTGACCTTGCAAATGAGGAGACTCATTTTGTTCCATATTATTAGCGGTGACACATGAGGACGACCGGCTGGTGAATACGTTGAATATTAAATATATATTTAAAAAGAAATAGAACTGAAGAAACACTTAAGGCTCATTTATGCTCCCTTTATGTATGAAAATTAATACGATATAACCTCGACGTCCTCATACCTCCATGCGTCTTTTACGTTGGCGTGGATGTTAAGCAATACATCCACTAGAGGGCAGTTCTGAGTCTAAAAGCAACAAGGAGATGGGGTGGGAGATCCTGATAATGCACCTGTTAAGAAAGAGGCAAAAATGTCTTCTTTGTCGAGAGTGTGTGTGTGTAGTACTGCAGTCAAAGACAGTTATGCAGAATATATTACTGCTCCCTGCTGGAAACCAAAAGGGAGGAAAATAGAGTAATATTCCAGGTCTTAATCAGGGATTACACTGTTGCTGTGGAAACCCCACCATGCTGTGTTTGTTTGTTTTAACCTTGCCCTTTTTTGTTTTATCAAAATATCAGGAAATCATGCTTCCCATCAGGTGTGTGTGTTAAGGGGTCATCGCTCTGTATGTCTTCTCGGCTGCCTCGCAGTGGCGTGCGTGTGTGTGCGTGTGTCTATGCCAGCATGTGTGGGATGTCTAATAGCTGTGGTTATTGTACCATAACTTATTAAATTTAACATCAAGAGACCCCCCTGAAAGCTGACTGACAGATATCCAAACACGTGTAGACACACACACATGCGCGCACCAACACCGCACACACAAGGCTACCTTTGCAATTAACCAACCGAAACACGCGAGCCTGAGTGACGGAAGTCGTAGAAAAGCAGTGATTATTCAGCGTGTAAAGACTAGAACTAATTTAAATGGTAAAATGAAATGATTGCATTAGATCACTTTGCTGGTTAAAATGGCTGTCAAAATTATCAAAATTGGCAAATACAAATGAAATCAATTAAATCTAACACATATAAGTAATATGTATAAGATAAAACAAATACTATATATAAAAACCCCAGCTGATAGCGACACAGAAAGGAGCACGAGAAGATCAAGAAATAAGGCTGAAAGAGGAAGTGGAACGCTGGAACGCTGGATCGCTGGAACGCTGGAAAGGAGTTGGATGGTGAAGTCCAAAGGGATCAGAGTGGTAATAACAGGAGCACCCCCAAACTGGGAGCAACTTCAAGAGATTCCAGGAACAACATCTGAGGTCTGTGTGCAGAAGAGCACAGTCCTGGGAGCAGCTAAAGATACAGCAGAACCCTCCATCCAACCATCTATATTATACATACACACACATAAACGTACATGTATAGTATATATATATATATGTTTAATCCTTTTGTGATGGAATTATAGTGAAGCAGCTCTTTCAGTGCTTTGGCTGATCAGTCCTTTTAATCCACCTATTCTATTGTTCTTTCGTCTGTATCCTCATCTCCTCTCCTGCCACAAAAAAAAGCTCTCTCTGCACTTGAATAATATATTTCAGCACAAAGTGTGATTTGTGTGTGTTTGTGCGTGTGGTGGTGGTGGTGGGGGGAGCTCATGTGGCTGGAGACCCAATAAAATACAGTTATGCCATTGACTTGTAAGAAAGTCACTCTTTTTATCGGCAAACAAACCTTCGGTAATTGCGACGACTTGCTTTGACATACGTGCACATCAAAAGACGAGACCGTGTCTCTTCAGATCTGCTGCAAAGCGAAGGAGTAATTTTAATGAGACTTCCATTCTTTTGTGTCACAGGCAAAGGCATATGATCAAACTATGCGTTACGATCATTTCCCTAAAGAATTCAATGTTTTGTTGCTGTTCCTGTTGTTTAACATTGATACGAAAGAAGAAATGGCCGATGTCAAAGGTTTATAATAGAAGTTAAACTAGTTTTGCAAACAATGTCAACAACAGCGACTTTTATAGATGAAACACTGGATAGCTTCAAGGATTTATGATGGTAGCAGCGTAACAGTAAGATAAGGTTAGATTTGAGGAGCAACACTGGTGGTTATCATTGGAAATATTAAAAGAAATACGGCAACGCTAATGCCAACATGTGCTAATGCTAACGCTCATGTTTCTCAGCCAGTGTTCTCCATCCAATCACAATAAAACTCACGTTTGAACAGACATACGTGACGTGTTGAAATACCGTCCTATTAAAAAAGTCTGTAATTGCAATAATTGCAACATATGTCACAAATGTATTGCGCGTTCAAACCAATTGATGTGAAAAGGGGGAAAACTAAATCCACTTAATCAATTCATTAAAAACAAAGCCAGCAGTGCTGTAAACGTTTTTTTGCTGCTGTACTGTAGTTCGATATTAAATGCAGCGAGGAAGGGATATAACAAAATCTGCTGATAAGGCAAGAAGAAGAGTACAAGAGCCAGAGAATACAGTGCTGATAGTCATTTTAACAATTAATTAAATGATTAAACATTGACCCCGCGAAAACCCCCATGGATCGCCCTAAAATAATTAAATCTGCTGATGAGAAGCAGCGCAGAAGCAGGAGGTTAAACACTTAGTTGAGTTTTTAAATCACATTTTTTTGCGGCAGAGCCCATTTTTTAATTTATTTATTTTCCGTAAAACTAAATATGTATGTATGTCTAAATGTCAGTGTCTGGCTTCCAGCATGATAAAATAGCATCACAGCAAGACCCTGGTCATTTTGTGGTTATGATAATCAGGTGACATCCCTTCCTGCTTGGCAGGAGGAGCTGATTGGATGGGCCGAGGTGGTGACCCTGAAGGGAGGCCGGTTAATTGGCTGACTGATATAAAGCTGAATAATGGACTGATACTGGACAGGAGGCAGTATTATTATCAACACACTGTGGTGCGGTAAATAAGATATGTGTACCCACACACACACACACACACACACACACACACACTGGTAAAAATATTTTGGTCAGGTGTCTAGTGTCTGAGGGAATGAATATCAAATCAATATGTCATTTGATGTGGCCTATATCCCATCAAACCACTGAGAGATTTGACCTCCAGACTATAATTCCATCATAAAAGGATTTAATAGCATTCAGATATCAGCTCAATATATCATTAGCTGGACATCTTTGAATGTCAACCTCCAATCTAACCCATCTACGTACCAGGTTTTACTCTAATTACATTATCCTGGTATTAGTCAGACACATATCCAATCCAGGCACTAAAACATTTGGCAGCGCTTTCATATAATTCTCTTCATCAAGCTAATCCAGATATCAGATTAATTTATTTGCTGGACATGATGCGAGGCACCTGTCCAGTCCACACAGATACTGAGATGTTTGGCAGTCATTAACTACAATTACATTATCTAGACATCAAATTGATGCATTGTGTGGATAGCCACTCAAGTCCTGACATCAAGAAATTTGGCAGCTGTTTTGTACGATGCCATTATATAATTATATACAGCCATCCAAATATCAACTTAATGTCACTTGGTTTTGACGGAGCCGAGAAGTCTCAACGAAAGACTCAGTCCGCGTTTGTTCAGACCCAGTACGTCGAGCCTGAAGGTCCTGATATCAACCTGACATCACAGAAAATTCAGAAAAAAAAACACTCATCAGAGCTCTTTTATTCATACAATAATCTAAAACAAAACTACACAAATGTTTCACACAATCTGACTTCCTCTTTCTCTCTCCTACTCCCTCTCTCTCTTGCTCGCTCTGCGTGTGTGAGTGTGTGTGTTGATTGATGCCTCTGCGTTGAAGCTGACCTTGCAGCTGTTGGAACAGTGAGGAGCTGCATTCACACTATGGATAATGAACACACACGTACACAGACACAGACACGCACACACACACACACACGCACGCACGCACGCACCCAGACACGCATTGATTTCTCCTGTTCAACTAGAAAGCATGGAGCACATTACATTATTACATGCAGCTCATCTCCTCTTTTATCTTCTCCTTTCTTTCTTCTCTTCTGCTCCATTTCCTTATTTTTCATTATTGTCCGGCTTTCATTTTCTTATTTCTCATCGCCTCGGTCTCCTCTCAACCGCCCTCTCTTGCTTCCTTTTCCTCTTTGACTCACTGCTCTTCCTCACTCTTGATGCCCCTCTTCCATCTTATTCTTTTCCTCTACCTCTCAAATATGTGCATGCGGCTTCACACTTGCCTCTGAGAATACACATGGGAATCTACGGAATGAATAAATCTAAAATGCACACGCGCGGGCACACACACACGTGCATACGCACTGTATTGTAAAACCACGTCTCCTGGGAATGAAATGACACATACTTTCTTGTTTTAAATGTATGATACTGAAGTATGGCGGGTGTGTGTGTGTGTACAGACTATCTGTATGTGTCATGCATGCAGTGCAGGTGCTAAATATGTGTATAAAACATATGGGACGAAGGTTATACAGTGATAAGAAGCGAGAGCGAAGACTGAGACAGTTTTCATGAATAGAATGCTGGGAACAAATTTGTCGACGGCAAATATTTGCAGCATAACTACACAGTACAGTATTTATATCATACTGTAACATATACAGTACATTAATTAGTAAACACGCACTGAAAAACCCACGGGAAGGAATCATCTCTGCTAATGATCCCGCTATATTTTTCACCACTACAGAGATAGAAATTCAATTCTGTAAAGCAATAGCAAACGGAGAAAAAGAAAATTTCCTATAAAATGACCAGCCAAGACATAATGATTCCTCCTTCTATGCTGTTGTCATAGAAACGTGCAACGTGTCAAAAAAGTTAGGGTCATTCTCGGGGCGGCGTGATTGCCTAGTGATCGACGAGTTGCCGGTTCGATCCCCCCCTCCTCCGTGTCCAAGGTCCCTGAGCAAGACCCTCACCCCAGATTGCTCCCGACAAGTAAGTGGGCCTAGCGTGGTTACCTCGGCCGTCAGTGTGTGACTGTGTGTATGAATGGGTGAATGTGAGGCAAACATTGCAAAGCGCTACAGAAATGCAGTCCATTCTTAGGGAGAGTTGAGCATCTGTGCAGCTGTAAATGTAAAAAACAGACAGTTTCACGATGCTTTTATCAACAAACTGAAAACTGGCCTCCACCACAGGGTCACCTTCTCTTCTCTTTCACATGAACTGACCTGGATTCAATTGTCAAATTTGAGGTCGGAAGAGAGTGAATAACAGAAAGACAGGGAGAGAGGAGAGACAGCGAGATGGAGGGATAATGGATAGAGGGGTTGATATCGCCATTCCCCTCAGGTCCCTTTGATAAAGATCAGAGCACCTGCAGCCAGAACCTCAATCACATATACACGCACGCACACACACACACACTGTGACCACGGTGACTTTTACACTCAGCTCATGTTCAAGTCAGAGAGAGTGGAGTCACAATCAATCAATCAAGCTCTGATAAGGGATCAGAGACCCACAGACACCAGTGGCAGAATGTTCCTTTAATAAGCGCCTCTAACTGTGGGCGTCTCTAATGTGAATGGAGCCCTCTGAGATTCCACATTTCAATTTTCGCTGTCATTTTCTTCATCAGCCGCACAGTTATTCAAATTTCCAATCCCGTAAACGGTTTCCTCCGAGGAAACGCTGCGAGTGGCCATGGATCAGACTCATCAATGTGTGGATTGGAAATTGTCAGCCCGTATTCATTACCGTGACGGTTATCTAGCACGAGGACAGGAATATAATCGCCGCAGGAGATGATATATTTAGGAAAGCAGGGAGATGTTTAGGTTTATTGAATTCTTATACAGGATGCAAATGAGCCCCAATGGTGTGTGACTGGATGGATTCTGTTCCTGTCACACCTACATGACGCTCCTGCTTCAATCTTCTTCTAATTTGGAGTGTCAATGCAGGATCAGGTGGCTGTTTATCAACAGAGCCGGAGGGACCGATGGTGGAGGATTTTAGATTGTCTTCACCCAATTATGTTCGTTTTTTTATTTTTATTTTTTTAATGCTCATCATAAGAAACCAGAATGTTAACTTATGATGTCGCAGAATGACAGATACCGTAAAAACTGCTTTTACCGTTACTTTTCTGGACTTTATTCTAACTCTACCGGTCTACTCTCTACATTAAGATGAGCAAATACAGTTCAACTTTCACCGCGAGAGTAAATATTAAGAGACGTAAATCATAGACACTACCCCTTTATTTTTAATATGAAAATGAAACATTGCGACGGCAAACATTGTATTTTTCTGTGTCCGAGATAATTCAGACTCTCTCAAAGGTAGTTACCACTTAGGTGAGTTAATAATGTCTGTAACTCAATTACAATATATCCAACAGCAACGGAAGCTACAGGTGTGCGGAGCTCCTCGGGTTATTCATTTACGCGTGCGTCCCCATTACTAAATATGTCTCATTTCCCCTGTCTGCTGAGGAGCAAATTAGACTCATTCATTTATGTTGTTGCATAAATGTTTTCCCATAAGGCAGGTATTACACTTCTTTCATCACTAGCAATTACTGACACAGTTTCTATGTGGGATTATGGGAGTTTGTGTGACTCGGTGTTCCGAGGCACGTGCACGCGTGTGTCATTGAGGTTTAAAGCCGACTAAATGAACTCCATTTTTCTTCTCTACAGCAATGAGCAGTCAGCTTTTCTCCACTGGTGTTCCCAGTCAATGGTATTATTTTTTTTAAACCCCCAAAACAGAATAGACTATAACCACCACAAATCTGTGCACTCTAAATTGCATCTCAAAATTGACAGATAGGTCCTGCTGTAGAGCGGAAAGTGAGAGTGAGTTTAGAATAACCAGGCCTGTATTTAATTTAGGCTTGCAATTATCCTTTGTTCCAACTATGCAAATTTTTGAGTATTTATTTTAGCAGTTTTGTTTCTTTGCTTGCCTTGCCACAAGCTGTCAGCTCATAAAACCCAACAGGACTTTAAGTCAAGCCACTGGAACGTAAAATAAGAAATGATAACACGTTTTTACCAGAATAACGAGGCCTGAATGCAAGCCAGTTAACTGCACCCCTCAAGTGCACTCCCAAGTTGGGTAGTGTAATTTTATGGCAGCTATCTGTAGCTGCTATAAAATTACAGACAAACATCGTTTTGTAGATATTGAGCTCTGACCTATCGGCGGAGTAAAAGCCGTCCTCCCTCTCCTTCAAACACTAAATTACTTATGTGAAAATGGCGGTGGCAGCAGCTCGGGGAAATCTGCGTGCGAGCAGAAGGTCACGCCTACGAGTAAGTAAGAGTCCATGATATTTTGAGTAAGTGATGGGCAAACGCACAGATGGAGATGGGTCGGTAACTGCCACCGACATCTGGTCAGTGAGAGCTCCCAGAGCATTTAACCTGCTGCCTCCAACTTCTGATTGTTTGCACAAAATATAACTTCACAGCCCCTGAAACAGACGGAAGGAAAAACATGAAGGAAAAGGAGTGGGCGGAACCATCTTTTCTTTCTCCTCTCCAGCCATACAGAATCGTTTGTATTGGCAGTGATGTGTTCTGTTTGATTTAATCACACTTAAACTCGGCGTATCTACTTTTATTTGTTGCATCTAAAGGCGTATTTTGTCTGTGTTTTGCATCTTTAACCATTGTATATTGGATATAGTTTCCTTTTTAGCTCTCTATTCAGTGCTTTAATATCCTTATTTATGCCTTCTCTGGGGGTTCTGCGTAAACCCTCTCAGGTCCCGTACATGCAAATGAGGCTAAATGTAGTTTATTAATAATATAGAGAGACGAAATGTGCACACTTGAAATAAAAGCAGATGACGGGGAAATACAAGGATGGAAAGAACGGGGTGGGGATTAGGTAAGAGGAGGGAAGTGAGAATGCTGGAAGATGAAGATGTTCTTTGTAGTTTGTGAAGGAAATGGCTACGTGTCTGAGCTCTCTGTATGGGCATGTGCTTCTGTCTATACGCTGTCTGTGTGTATTTCTGCTTAGGGCTCATGTGTGAAGGACTAAGACTCCTATAGATGCAGATCCATCCCCAGATTCCATTGAAATGTTTCCAGTTTCAGGCTTACAGTGCAAACACCCACCCACCCAAGAATTCACCAAAAACATTCACTACTACTCAAAATATCCATCACTTCAGTCACAACCTATACTTTTCTCTCAATTGTAAAGCCACTTAGAGCCACATTCAGTGTATGAAAGGTGCTATCCAAATAAAATTGATCATTGTTCTTATTCATTACATCCAGAATTTTATATGTCAGGCTATTATTTGACTCAAATGGAATGGAGTAGAACAAAATTTTAGCTAAAAAGCCTGTCAAAAGTCCTCATTTTGACACGTGATTTGACATTAGCGAAGCAATGAAGCCAATGAAGTTGACAAGCAGCAGAAAATATAAAAAGAAACAGAGAACAAGGAAGGTGGAGAAGAAGAAGAAGGCAGAAGAGGAAATACAAGACTGAGGAGGAGGGAAAAAATTCAAATGATTCTTCTGTGTGTGTTGGTGTGTGTCTACGTGCCGTGATCATCTGTGATTCCCTCTCATCAGCACAATATCAAACTGCCTCTGACATCATGCTAAATAATACATCACTCTCTTTCTCTCCCTGTCTATCTCACACATGCACATGTGCCAACTCTTTGGATCAGTGTGTGATACTTTATGAATTAGACATAACGTGGCACTCTTCAGAGGCAAGAGGAGGAAATCTTCTCGGAATGCACAAATCACATCAAAGTGTATCCCTGCACACGGGGACAGATCTGCACTGCTTTACCTTTGACCTGTCACGTGTCTTCATATAGTGTGTTCACTAAATTAACGTTTGGTTGATGGTTGTAGTTATTGTTCTTAATGGCCACTTTATCATATTTGCAGCTGTGAACTTCACTGAACCTGTTGCAGGTTGCAAACCCCAACACTAGATATGTAGAATTAGTTCAAAATCCAGTCCTTCAATATTTAGAATATGTTTGATTCCTATATTTATATATCTCGAATCATGAATTGGTTTGTTTTAAAGTGATAAAAGTAAAACTTGATTTTGCTTAAACAATGGGTAACTGTGTTATTATTATTCATTATAATAGAACCATATATGATGAATCTCCATGGATCTTTAAGGAGAAATCATGCCTAAGAATTTATCTATTTTGCTACATTTGGTGAAAAAATAGGAACATCCTGAACACGCTGAATGCTGAACGTCAAAATGGACAGAGGAGATTTTGGTTATGAAAGAAAAAAGGAGGATATTTTGGTTATGATTCCACTTTCCTGACGGCGTCCATTTGAATTGCCGTACTGTAACTCAAGCTGAGCACAGCCGAAGTTATCCTGAAGGATGACAGAACAACAAACTTTTCACACACACATTTCATCACAATGACCTGATTTTTCGGCACTGTGTTACTTTAGGAATACGTACTAATGGATATGCAACGCTGCATTACTTATTTTCAGAGGGCATCTTAAAAAATATTGCAAAAAAAATAGATCACAATAATATATTTCAAGTAAAGTATGAATTTCGTTTGTTGGGACTATTACTATTCGTTTGATTTGCCTGACAATTATTTTGTTTGTGAAGTACGGTTGCAAGTCGGTAGATGATGTCATACTGCGATCAAAGTTTGGAACACAAATGACAGTCATGTCTATAAAATTTTGATTTTGAGACTAAAAGGAAATCAGATCAGATTGTCTAAACAGATTAGACAGAAGGATCACACAAAGATCCGCCAAACTGGTAAAAAGTGTGTGTTTTTCAGAAGATGCTCGACTCTTTGTGTAAATGATCTGTGTGTTGTAAACACCAGAAGATGCTAAATATGGAATGGCACACAGAACATCAGCATAATGTTGCATTTCTGCATATGCCAAGTGTTTGCCTCTCGTTCCCAATCTCTCTCTCTCTCTCACACACACACACACACACAGACACACACACACACACACATGCACACTCAGTATGCCAAACAACTGAAGGTATCAACAGCAGGGGCTCTTTAGATAAGTCCCCTGGATGCTCTCACTCAGAGAAAACTCTTTCTGTCTCTCACACACACACACGCACACACATACACACAGAGAAGAAACACGGGCCGAGGAGCGAGGAGATATTTGTGCCAGTAAATAAATCTGGGACAGCTACTTGGACATGCTCACATGTAGAACACACACACACACATATATACAATGCAGACATGCAGACAAACCATGGCATTCTGCAGTCAATAATTGGTATTACACACAGAAAAAGATACACATGAGCACTCACCTACACGGAAAACGTACAGGAAAGCACAGAGGCCCAAAGAAGAAAAGATGAGCACAGAGGGACGGCTAACCACTGTCTCACTTCAAAAGCAGGCAGCAACAAAGACAGGCTTTACATTTGCATGGTCCAATTGTGGTGTGCTTGTCTGCCTTACGCTTATATTCACTTTGGTTGAGACATTTTAGCGGTGCAAAATTGAAATGGATCCACGGAGTTGAAGGGATTCTGTCCCCCCTAAACAACGCGTCCTCAAAACAGAATTCAAAGGAAAAGTTCTGACGACTGGCTCAGAGCTCTGTGTGTCGTGAATAACTCTAATGAAGGGGTAAATTTCACACCACCAGCCGTAGTGCAGTCTACTACCATGGAATACTGTCCACTGATTCCACAAACTACGCCAAACTGATTCTAATTCGGCTTCACTTTCAAGCAGGGAGAGGACTTATCAAACGGCTGTGTTTTGGCACGTAGCACCGTCACCTTGCAAGCTGTTGTAAATTCTTAAAACTCCTCTTGGCGAACGGCAGCAACCTAGACAAATGTCGGCTGGTTTATGTTGTTGCTTTGTTCGGTGTCACGTGCAGTAGTACACAGTTTAAGCGCCTCTGTTTTATGCTGCTGAACTAACTGCCTCATTGAAGACTTCTAAGTTTCCCTTATCTAAATCTAATCAGAATCTTTCCAGTACACGGGACATGTAGCTGATACAGAGTCGCTTCTAATTTTAACCGTCACTGAAGGGCATGTCTGTTTTTAAGCCGAGGAATCTTTACATCGGTGTGAAATTATTGAAACGAAGCAGGGCACTCGGCACACCTTTAGTGCCACGTGTATTTCAGTGTGCTGTTGAAAAAAAGGGAATTATCAACCAAAATAGCATACAGTAAGACTGTACTGTCAGATTTGCCCGACTGAGATATGCTATTGCTCCTGAATACGATAAGGAGCAATTGGTGTTGCAGATAAAAAGGCAAACTGCAGCCATACTGGTTCCTTTTGTAGTGAAAAAATGATGTTTCCCATCTTTCTTACGTGCTTCAAAAATCATAGTTCTCAGTGGGCGACAAGTTGACCTGAAACGAGGTTAATTAAGCAAGAATGGCTGTGATTCAGCTGCGGGGCTGTTGAGATGTCTGAACAGAGGGCAGCGTTGCAGCAGAATCTAAATGTTCTTAGACCCACCCGCCCACGCGCAGACACAGATGCACAGTGCAACTCACCTTCGTAGTTGAGTTTGAAGCCATGTGCCGAGACAGCAAAATCACTGGTCAGCCGCAGAGAAAACACGTTTCCTGTGCTGGTCACTGGGGGAGGGACCTGGAAGCCTGTTAACCTGTAGATGATAGAGATTAGAGATTAGAGATTTTTGTCAGACAGACGTACAGGCGGTGAGATCTACAGTTCACGAGGGAAAGGGCGTGAGTTTCCTTCCCCTGAACTCCAGTTTATGTCCCTCCTAACATCGGGACAACTTCTGACCTTTTGAAGTTTTCGGTGCAGAGTGCAGGGATGGACGTGTCCTTGGAGACGCACCCTGACCCTCACTTTGCCTCCTGTAATCCATACAGCCCTGCCAGCCAGCTTTGTTCAACTGTCTGTGATTGGCTCCACTGGGACAGCATGATATATAATCCATTTATAGTGAGCGATGAACAAAGAAGACACTAATTTTGATCAAAGATGTCAGCCATCCTGCACGTTAACTATTTGTACTACGTCTCGTGTCAAGCCCAGTTTGTACAATTTTACCGGTACAGCTTATTTATTGAGACTTCCCGTATTTATATGCTTTTATGTCTTTTTATTTATTGTGAATTTGTGCTGAGAGAAGCCAGGGCGCCTGTTTTTCATTGCATTTCAATGTACGCCCTGTATTTTAGAGCGCATATGACAAATACACTCGAGCGAGGCCATCAGCTATCCTTTTAAGAGCCGCATCCAATAAAACGTTTAGTACAAAATGACATTTCGTAGATAATTTGTGCATCCTGTCTGATAAAACTCGCGGACTTGATAGTAAGGCGTCCTGAGTATGAATGAAGGCTGGAGCAGCTGACTGAATCCACAGGCCCATCTTGGCGTCTCTTGTAGGGCCGTGACAGCGCCTCCGAAGTGCGTTGTAGTCTATTTAGCTTCTGAGAGCAGACTAAATGTTCAAATTGTTTCTCAACGGATTGTTATGTTTGTTGGCTCAATTTTGCAGTGCCGGATGAGCCATTTTATAGCCAGTTCCCTCTGGTGTCTTTTTGCGCTTATTTCACCAGAGAGACCTGTGATAAAGTGAGATAGAAATGGGCTTCAGTTCAAGCTGGTGTTACCATCAGATTGGGCGAGTAAACAATTTACATTGTATGGGTGGCTAAACGTTAGATGGTTGCTTGTGTAATGTCAAGTCACTTCCTCTGTCAGGGCCTGTTTCATGGGGTAGGTAATAGACAAAGACATTGGTAAACAATAAACTGGAAGATGGCATCACTACTTCTTAACTGATTGTAACTCTCCACATAACAGTGGGAGCACATAGTAAGAATCCACTTATAGACGGGACGAGTTCCATAAACATTTTATCTAACAGATTAGATGGTACGGCCATTTTGAAACAGCTGTCTTTAACATTGTGAAGTACCTCCGCCTTCCTATGTGTATACCTCCTCAAGTCCTCGCACCCAGGGCGAGGCAGAATGAGGCATAATCAACAGATGAGGTAGACTCATGGGGTGGTGCATGATGGTCCATCAGTAGAAGGCACTTCACTGACTGATTCCTATTAGGGTGTAATAAGGATGTCGGTTGTTATTAAAAGTTAGCTGCGTTAGCTAAAAAGCCTGCCGTGTTTTTATTGGTCGAGCTCAGACCTGGTGGAGCCGGCGAAGGCCTCATGGAGGGAGGGTACTAATCAAGATGAAAGCAGTGAGGACCTGTGGGTTTCGCTTACCGGATTCATTTGTCACAAACCCCAAAGTTTCAGAACTTTGACAAGGTTGAACATATCCTGCGTTCCGTCTTAAACAAGATCCAGGGAAAAACAACAAAATTCTTCCACTTCAACTCATAATTCAGCACGATTGGTGTTTCGAAATCAAGAAAACAATCCAGCTGAGAGTGTGGAATGCAAATTTGGGTCTTGAGTGTTACATCCAGCTTCCCATTCATCCCCTCGGTTTCCCCAGTTTAACCTTGAAGTATAGGCAGGAGAAGAGAGAGGGCTGGTTTTTCTGTCCGGTATGGAGAAGAGCCAAACCTCCTTGCTGCCACTGCGACATAATTTTTTTTCTTGTCCTGCAGCTACAATTCCTCCCTTCATTGTACCTCCCCTCCTTCCTTCCTTTCCTCTTTCATCTCCACATCAGCCCCCTTCTTCCCTCAGTCCACTTGTACCATCTTTTCCCCTGGCGTTCATTCACCTAACTTTTTCTCTCTTCCCTCTCCAATCTTTCTCATCTCCTCCCACCCCCCCAACACGTCTCCTCTCTCCATTTCCTTCCTTTTCTTCTCTGTCTGGCATTTGTCCACCTAAATCTCTTTGTCTGCTCTCTCATCTTTGAGTTGTCAAACCTCTCCTCTTTATTTCTCGCCTCATACGTGTTCCTCCCCCTTCCCTCCTTCTGTGTCTCGTCCTTTTCTTTTCACCAGCGTTCCTGGTTTGTTCTCTATATCCACTTCCTCCTGTACCCCCTTTTACCTTCCTCTCCCTTCCTCTACACCTCCCTCCCAAACTGTACATCTTACTCCACCTCTTCACCCTCTGGCGTCTGTCTGTCTCATTTCTCTCCCTTTATACCTTCCTTTCCAGGCACGCAGTACAATTTTTGCTACTTTTCGACATCTTTCAACGTGACGTGTTTTGGCCTCAACACCTTCCTTCTATATCGTACTCCTCTTCACGGACTGACGTCCATCTGTCAAACCTTTCCGGCCCGTTCTGCCGTCTGCCTTGTCTTGCAAAATACAGCATCATCAAGATATAAAACCGCAATTAGAGGCAACTGACACATTGCCGGAGATATAGTCAGTATTTATGATGGAAATATCCTGCCACCTCCAACTCTCTAAAAACTGAGAATTATCTCAGTTTATGACAAATGTCTCCGAAATATTTACCAAGGTCACTGACTTCCGCTCGTTTTGTATTCCCCTGCTTTAATCTTGTTTCTCTTTCGGTCTCTATGTGTCATCTTATTAATTATGCTGTCTCTCACCAAAACCAACATGCCCTCCTTGAACCCTATATTCCCCCTGTCAACTCTTCTTTCATCTCCTTTTCCCTCTTCCTCTCCTTTTATGCCCCATTATGGACCTGCCTCATCACCCCTCATCTTAGCCCACACTTCCTCTGCGTTCTTCCTTTCATACTGAATTGATTTTCCTCCTAACGTCTACATCCACTGCTCCATTTCTCCATCATCCTTTCTTTGTCACCATACATTACCAAATAATTTCTCTAATTATTCAACCCGGCCACCTTTCGCTTCATTCTTCCAAACTGTCACTCCATTTATCGCAAAGATGTGCGTTTCTACTCTGCTTTCTATTCTGCCTTTTATATTCCTGCTCTTACCTTTGAATGACTTCTAATACTACTAATTTCTTCTTATGTCCCTCACTCCATCACCGAGTTCAATAGGTATATAAGGAAAAATGACAGCCATTTCCTGAAAAGCCCAGAAACCAATTCATATAATCTCTCTCTGAATACCTAATCTGTATTGTATCAATATTTTTTGTCCCCTCTGTCCTACTATTATACTTTTGTAACTCCACTATTTTAATCTCTTCTTTTTCCCATTTGGTTTGCCTTTCTTTGTGTAATTTTCTTGCTATTATTAGTTGATAGATTGTTGTGAATTTTGAAAGCCTCTTTGTCTCTGCTAATACTTTATTCTTGGTGAGACAACATATTGTATAACATTGTGTAACATTTGTATTTTATTTTGTATTATATCATGTTATATTGTTCTATATATTCTATGCTTCTTTTATCATTATTTTTGTTGTTTTTCTTATTGTTCTGTTATTTTCCTTCTGGATTAATAAAGTACCTATCTATCTATCTATCTATCTATCTATCTATCTATCTATCTATCTATCTATCTATCCATCTATCCATCCATCCATCCATCCTGTATGTTTATGTTGTACTTAATTTACTTAAAAAATGCAAATGGCAGGGTATCGTAAATATATTAGTCGTAAATACTGGAAGGGCCAGAGCCAGTTACTTTGCGGAGAAGAACATTCTTCAGTATGAAAAATATATGGTATTAAATTAAAATAGCCTGCGTGTTTACAGAGTTGCTGAAGAAGAAAAGCACATTGGCTGTTTTAGCATGAGTATTTAGCATTTGTTCAGAATGTAATGTAATGAGAAATACTTCCGAAAGTATTCTTCCTCATAATCAGGACTGGTCAAGTGTTTTTCATTTCAGATGGGTGAACATAGCACCACCATCAGGAAAATGATCCCACAGTTTACACTGCGTTATTTTCAATGGAAGTGGAAAGATGAAGAGATATCAGCCGACGCAGACCTTCGGGCCCGGTCACCTCGCAAATTTTATTTGACTATAGTTGCAGCACCAACACAAATATCCTTGTTTTCTAAAATGAATTTCTCACATCATTAGACATGGAAAATGAGTGCTTTTTCACAAACATGAATTGGACTTCGAATGTGTCAATATCTATCCACGGCGTCATCTTTTTGTTTGTGTGCCGCAGGTCCAGAGGAGCTTACTGCAGAAGACAACAGGTTCTCACCTCCCTGTTTCCAAGAATGGTTTACTACTGTTAGAGAACAGGTGAGAGACAACACCTCTATACAGCTACACCTGCTGATAATAAACTCCTCCAACAAAGCATCCATCATCCCACACCTGATCTACAGTGAGTCACTTGCAGTTTCAGCCGTCTGCAGCCATCAAACTTTCAAAGAACCAAATATTAGCACCATTACATTGAGAATGATCCCATTTTCATGTAACAATATGTTTAATTATATAATATGTATGTAATATATGTAATAAGTGAGCAAGTCAACTGAAAAGTAGCTAGTATCAACAGAATGCTTTCTGTGAACACACGCAAACATGAAGGACGTGGACACACACAATCCTGTTTTCAAACGTAACAATCTGTTTAATAATGTAATAATGTATGTAATATATGTAATAAGTGAGCCATTGAACTGAAAAGTAGCTAGTATCAACAGAATGCTTTCTGTGGACACACACACACACAGCATTCTCTGTTCTTTTTCTCCAAAAAAAGCAACCATGCAGCCTAGCTAATGCAATTGCTCGAGCCCCCTCTTCTCTCTCTCTAATATCTGATGCGCTCTTTATTGCCACCGGGCAAAAGAGATTTTTCATTATTATTCCTACCATGAAAGAGAGATGAGTGTGAAGAGATAAACAGAGAAAGAGCAACAGGGCGAGGCAATGGTGTAAGTACTCAGACACTCAATTTAAAGGAGGAATAATTTCTCAAACGTAATCATATCTGATATGAGCTACATTACCAGAGGTGCAGATGTTATCAGTCATAACAGCAACAAGACCTCAGCATCAATGTCTGCAACTTTACGGTTGCTATTTTCTTCAGCTGGTGTCAGGATATGTGACCTAACTCCACTCCCAAACCACCAAAGTAGCCCTGCCAAGAGACCACTGGCTTTGTAAACTAGAAAGTGTGTACCTGTATTATCGTGTGGATGGGTGTATGTATGTGGGTTTCTCTTGTTTGTGTGTATTTTATTGAGTCGGTGCTGACCCGAAGCCTGACCTCACCGAATAAAATGCTGTCTCTCTACATGCTCCTCCACCTTTCTCTCTCTTTCCAAAGCCTCCATCCTACCCTCTTTCCATTGGGAACCAGATAACAGTGTCAATTTCCTGGTCATTTACTTCCTTTCCTTTGTTTTGTTCTCTCCTCCCTGTGAGGCGAGCTTCTTCCTGCATGTACGCCAATAAAGCCCTGAGGTTGGTTTCTGCTCTTCGCGCCGTCATTACTTCCAAATTCCTCTGCCCTCACTTCCCACACGGAACAATCCGAGTGAAGATGTTTTTATCTGTTTTAAAGACCATTATTATTGTGGCATTCTAAAATGATTCATTTGGTTTGATTAGGAGTAATTGACACTGCATTCGCAAAGCAAAGTCAAATTCACAACAAATTAAGGGCCCGTGGAATCATTAAATGCAAAACTACTAAAAGTTGAATTAGCTGGGGTGTTATTTTTACATATACAAAATTTAATAAATGCCACTGGGCTGTCGCTGAAAGAATATCTGCTGAAAGCTGATCCTTATCTCATCACCTCTCACAGAGTTTACAAAGGGAAACAAGAAAGAAGCGAGACAAGATGGACAGTGTCTTTATTCTTTGATGTTGAAATGAAAAACTTGACTGTCCTTTGAAACGCTGCCTTCCCCATCATATGCATAGTGAACAAATAGTTTGTGTGGCATATGTATGGTTGTATTGTGTAAAACCAGGGAGCATTTTGTTTGTGATTTTTAATCACAGCTGCCACAATTTCAATAATGACCGGTTGTTTTAATTCACAAACACAGAATGTGCCCGTATGCAGATGATACAGTACTATACTAGAGTGTCATCACCTTTTTTTGTGGTTGTCTTTTGATGCATTATGAAAAGCGTGTTTCTGGTTTCTTTGCTTTGCTTATACTATGATGAAATAGCAATTAATCTCATGCATGTGTACGACATATGGTTGCTTGGAAATGTTATTTATGAAAGTTCACTAATTGTGTCCTGACTCAAATGTGATTTCTAGATCAGAATATGCACCCGCTGTCTATTTTCAATCAAAAACCCTGACACTTCTTTGAAATGCAACTTCTTGCCAAATGTGGAAGCGCATATTTGATCCCACACCAACTGCATTGACAGTTTATCCCCACACTCACTCTACTCCAACTTTGTTAATGTAATATTTTGAATGCTATACAGTATTTATTAATTTCGTCAGTTTTCCCTATTTCAGTGCTGTTTCATCATGCAGTGTCATCATGTGGTTAATATTCATATGATGATCAGACAAACTCACAGACTCAAGAACCCGCACGCACGCGCACACACACACACACACACACACACACACACACACAGACACACGCGTCACTTCATTTTGATGAGAATTTTCCAGGCTCGTGGTGGTTTTGGCCTATATAACAACATTGCTTGAGGCAAAATGGGTTCCAATTAAAGTCTTATCCATGTTAGGAAGACGCGACGGTGTGAGGGCACAAATCAGGTGAGTGGTGTTGGTTGTGAAGTGCTTCAAAACCACAGTCATGAACTTGTTTATGCAGGAACACTGTCCTGGTGGAAGCCGCGCAGAGGTGTGTTGCGTTGTGCTGTTGGCCTGGGGTAAAAAAAAAGGGAAGAGAAGGCAAAGGAGAACAAAAAAAATGCAATCTGCCTGCAAAGGATTATAATGCGATGAGAAAAAATCTTCCCTCTTTAGCAAAACATCTTATCTGCACTCCCCCTTCTCCTACTTTCCTCTCCTTTCCAAGATGTCCACTAGATTTATTTCTTCTACTTGTGTCCCAAGTTCATGGTCTGTAGTCAGTGATTGATTAATGACGCTAGACTGACACACACACACACACACAGGCATGCACACATGCACATACACACGCGCGCACACACACACACGAACATGCATGCGTGCGCTTTGAGTAATTTTTCAGGTTACAGTACATGTGGTCAATAGTCAGTGTGTGTCGTGTAAATCAGTCATTCGCCACCCACCCCTAACTCTGTGTGTGTTTCTTTGTTCCTGTGTATGTGTTTGTGTGTGCAGGTGTGAGTATGGGGGAGGTCCTTGACCATGGTGGCATGCTATCCATTAAATTAGTCACACACACATAAATTCAGAACTACAGACGAGATACACACACTAACACATACACAGGGAGAGAGAGAGAGGGAAAGAAAGAGAGACCATAAAAGCGTGTGCGGGTATGTGTGTGTGTGTGTGTGTGTGTGTGTGTGTGTATGTGAGTTCTTTGTCACACTTATTGGCATCCAGCAGTGCAAACATTCATTCCTTCCAATCCCTTTCAACATTGCTGCGATGGCCAGTGTTGATAAGCCCTTTTGTGCCACACAGTGGAGAAAGGGGATTCTAGTCCTGGAGCTTTGGAGGTGGCAGGGGCCAACTTTGGTTTATGCGCTCACCCCAGGAGAGAAGAACTGACTGGGGCTGAACACTGGATTAACCTCCCTCGTCAGCCCCACAGGTTCCATGACTAACATGGCGATACTGGGACGAACACAAACAGATGCACATTAAAGGCTAAATCCAGAATTACAGAGTGGATTACACCACCTTCCCGTTTCCTTTTCATGCAGATTTTGTGGGATTACAAATACGTTTTGTTCCAGAGAATTCCTCTCTTTCCATCTCTGTTTCCTTATAGAAATGTATTTTGTATGTTAGTCATATCTCAACCACATTTTAGTTGCCATGATGAGGAAAATTATCTCATCTTAAGAAGGGGGCATTAATAAGGTAAACTTAACCAGGATCATCAGATTTAAGCAGGATTTAGTTGCTGCAAGAAAAATATTGTTAGAAGTAAATTTAAAAATGTTAACGGTGAACATTTTACATATTACAATTAGCGCCTGACATTTCAATCGGAACCCAACGAGAACAAACTGTTCACGCCGAGCTGGGCCGCAATTTGTAAGATAAACATCGGGCTTGAGCCAGGCTGAGAATTTAACATTGGGCTCGTCTCAGCTGGCCAGATCTACACTCCGTGTTCACCCGCCAGCAGCAGCGTGTATGAAATAAAGTGTAATATTGACTCACAGCAGTAGGGCTACAGAGTTTCCTTTTATTAGTCCATCTACCAGATATTTATTTAGCCTAAAAGAAGACCATGCTTTGGTTCTGACTTGTATCTGTACTGACATGGGTGAGTTATTGTTAATAAACGTTAGGGATGGTCGGTTCAGTATTTAGGTGTCACATTTTGTTTTCATCGTGGCTTTTGGGTTTTAACGATCAAAAGACATCAATAAAGCCCTCACTCCAT
>OMNV01011720.1:12707-29979 GCA_900303265.1 Brotula barbata | reverse complement strand
ACCATCCATCCATCCACCTTCCATCATCCATCCATCCATCCATCCACCATCCATCATCCATCCATCATCCATCATCCATCCATCATCCATCCATCCATCCACCATCCATCCATCCATCCATCAACCCATCCATCCATTCATCCATCCATCCATCAACTCATCCATCCATTCATCCATCCATCATCCATCCATCATCCATCCATCCATCCATCCATCCACCCATCTATCCATCCATCCATCCATCCACCCATCCATCCATCCATCCATCCACCAACTCATCCATCCACTCATCCATCCACCCATCCATCCATCAACCCATCCATCCATCCTTCCATCCACCCACCCATCCATCCATCCATCCGTCCGTCCATCCATCCATCATCTATATCGGTTATCCATGCCTAGGTTGTGGGAGGGTTGAAACCTATCCCATTGGGCGAAAGTAAGGGGTACACCCTGGACCTAGTCTAGACCAGACAGACTACTCTAGCACACTCCCATTCACACCTATGGTCGATTTGGATACTCCAGTTCACCTAAGCTGCATGTCTTTGGAGGCTGGAGGAATGGTGAGTGTTTTGCTCCTCCTGTGTGTCTGTGTGGTCTAAGCTGTATGTGGAGTGTTGTGAGTGGATGAGTGAATGACTGAGTGATTAGGTGGTTCCCGGCTGCTGATTGGTTCCCTGATGTTAGCCTGTGAGATTTAAACCTGCTGTATAGGGTTAGAGAACATTGTTTTGTCCGGTTTACAGGTTTAGGAGTTCAGGTAAGTCGTTTGTCTTCTGCTCTGTGTTTTTTCTTTGTTGTTTTGCGCTGAAATCCCACCTGGAAGCCAAACTTCATCCCTTATTGATGACAGATAAACACACTTTAACGGCTGAGATGTTCGGTTGTCATTCAGGGAAGCAGGAAGTCATATTTCGCGACAACAGTGGACTCTGTAAGTAATGGAGCTTTATTGTGACATTGTTTTTAGCTAACTAGCTCGCTAGCTAAATCTGTAGTAGCAGCTAAACTTGTTGGAAGTGACCGAACTCAGGAGAACGATGGCACACTTTTACAAAAAGGACGAAACCTTCCTCAAGATGAAGATCTCAGTGAAATGGATATCATGAAATATTCAAATGTCCGGAAACAGAGGGATGCGAGCGCTGCAGCACTCCAGGCGCTGGTCCCCGCGTGAGGAATGGTTGAGTCGAGTCGCATGGATCTGCCCAGGACCTTTATTTATAATTATAGACAAAATCAATAAAATCCATCCAAATCTCCTCGAATCGGCGCTCAAACGAGAGAGAGAGACACACAGCCCAAAATCATAGTTCTTGATTTGCGACTTATAAGGTGACAGAAATGTTCCGAGTGAAAAATGTGTGCTCGTCTCCAGCCCGAGCCTTCAGGTGTTTCATAAAAGAATCACATCTGTATGAGGACAGCTGTGGGCTTTTTATGGTGAAACAGCAGATTACTGCGTATAATAATTCCCCACAGCTTCTCCCCCCCCAACCTTATACAAACAAAAATGCACACAAAAGCGAAATCCTTCATCTGTGCTTTGTCTGTTTTCTGTTCCCACCTGGGGGTTTTTTTTCTCGCTTGTTTGTTTGTTTACGGTTGCAACTTTCTACTGAAAGCACTTAAAAGACACTGAGGATCACAAGAAGATTATTGGGAGAAGTTTGAGGGAGCATCTTCAGTCGGACGCCTTATGTATTTCCTCTGTTATGAAAAGATGCAGTTGCAACTCATTTCATCCTTTCCTCTCACCGCTCAATATCGTTATTAATCGTGACCGCCATTAATAAGGAAACATCACTTTTGCCAAGTAGAGCGATTAGGTTAAACAGTACGAGCCTGTATTTCCAGTAATGGGGAGCCAGATTCATTTATCATAACAGCCTTTCTTTTAATTTGACAACTGTTGCAACATTGCTTGAATCCTGCTCTGCTAAGCCCTTTTGAAATGAGAGCTGAATGTTTAATGGGAGACTGATGCATACATTACCATAAATAATATCCGATCTGATGAAAACACACACGAATGACTCAATAGTCTTCAGGCACATACACATTTAGACAAGCACACACACACAATGGGTGGGTTGATGATTCCCTCTAAATGTCTTTAGTATTTGCTACTTTTCCAGGATTCGGTTTATTTCCCATTTAGAAAGTTTGCAGTTGTTTTCTTGCCCCCATTAATCTGTGACACCCTAAAAATAATTTCCCATCGTTACGTAGTCTGTTGTGATTCTTCCTGCGGTTATTCTGGACATTTCTGCCTTAACAGAATAAAGTCATAATCCTCAGTTTTGCGTTTCCGCTCACGACTGACATCTACTGGTGGTAGGGGGTAATAACAGCAGGTTGGCAAACAACCACTCCCATAATTCCATGCAAAAAGCAAGAAAACTATTGAGTTTAGGTGACTGCAATTATTAATATTCCAAAGCAAACAAACATGATAGGTTAGGATTGTGCATTATTAATCTTTCATTCAGCTAAACATGCGGAAACTAGCGAGGAATTGTAAGACGTACGTTCGTGCAGATTTCAGAGCAACATCTGTTCACCACCTGTTGCTGATGTGGTTTGTTTCTTTATCCACTTATTTATTTTTTACAGTGGAGACGCAATTTTCCTTGTGTTTTCTTGCATTATCTGTTTTTACGTGTGTTTACCCAAACTGGGTCCCAGCTGGAGAGGCCCTCATTTCACTTCCTTATACGTGGATTAATGATGACATCAGAACAGACACCGTTTATGAAAAATCCTGTGCAGGAGTTTTGTGTGAAAAATAAAAAAAACATTCGAATCACATTTACAACAAGAATGCCATGGAAAATTAGTTGAACATTAATGTAGAGAAAGGTTATCACATTGAGTTAGAAAAGCTAAGGATTTTGTCTTCTCCTCTCTTTCGGTTGTGGAGGCAGTAGCTCAGTTGCTGCTCTCCATGACCAGCCTCTCCTGAGGGATTCCACCATATTCCCACGCCAGGTGGGATATAAATCCCTCCTGTGTATTGTCGGTCTGCCCTGTGGTCTGATTCTAATTGGACGTGTCCGGATCACCTCTCTAGGGATACACTAGGAGGCATCTTAAGTTCCTCGAACCGCCTCAGCAGCATCCTTTCGATGTGAAATGAATGATATTCCATCAGACCCTCATGCGCGAACATACATGGACTTCGTGGGAGGATCTGCATTTTTACACTAGAAAAGTTGCTTTAGTGCTGGAAAATGAATGGATGGCTAACGTCTTACGGTCCAAATGAAATCCCCCAGTCTTGGGATTGTGCGATGTCTTGTTCAGGTGTCACACTGGCGGTATCGCGTTGGTGTTAGCTCTCGTAGCTAATGCTATTTGTCGCTGTGTGTTTATCTCGGCTAACTTTATCCCTTTAGCAGCCTAAACTCAGAGATCAACCCAGTGCTACTTTCAAAGGTACTTTCTGTGCAGAATGAAAAAAAAATCATCTTATTTAAACTCGGTGCAGAGTCCTTGAAGTGATACTGAAACAATTATGTTTTTCAGCTGCCTCAGTAAAACAGTGGTGATTAAAAAACGCTTCAATTTTTAGCATTGTCTGAATACATTTCTGGCAGAAGGAACAACAAAGACAAAATCCCTCCGTCTAAACTCTGAAGCTGCAAGCAGGTGATAAGAAGCTGCGGTACTTTTTCAACCCGGGCTCTGTTTGGACCAGCTCGAACGAGAATGAGATGCATATTGAGCGAACAGCGAGCAACTTCATACATACTAATTTTCTTACAACATTTTCACAGCATCCATTTGATTCGTTACGGCTAATCAGAGGACCTAGAATGGCTCCAAACATGCTGCAGGCGAACAAAATGACCGCAAAATTGCATCATTAATGAGTCCTCATGGGTTAGGGCGTTCACAGTCAGGGAAAGGTGACCAAAGACGCCAAGACCTCTCTGGTTTGTGATCAATAATGCAATGGTGATGCCTGTGGTTAAAGTCTGAACATGCCAGTAAAATTTAAAACAGATTCAGTTTGTGCATTAGTTCCACTTGTTGTCGTTTGTATTCGTCCGCACGCACATCAAAGAGACGCTCCCAGCTACGTTTTGTGCACTTTTAAAACCTTTCGTTGCTCTTTCCTCGACATTTTGTCCTCTTTAGGTCTTGCTGTTTGCGTCGCTCGCACGTTGAAAACCCGGTCCTTGCTTATAAATTATTCCATACGATGTGTGTTCGGCTTTGGCGGCCATTAAAATTGCAAAATGAGAGTTGTAGTTGGCCCAAAGCTCCGTAATGTGTTCCACCACAAACAAGAGAGATTACTGTGTTCAGCTGCCCAACAAGAACCGGAGGCCAACGGAGCGGAGCCCGATCAAAACAGACTAAACCATGGATGCCAGTATCAGGACCGGGAAAGCAATGCATTATGCTTTGGCACAGAATTTAAATAACAACCTGCAGAATTCTCTCATGCTGGCACGCTCACACAGCCTCTCCCTTCACGCCAAGAGAGTAGCGTAAGACCGTCCCCGATCCGTGACCGGAGACGTCCGGTGGCCCTGCCGTTTCCCTCCTTGTGGAGAAACACCACATCTTCAGCAGACTCTTGCTCTGTACCCGGGCTGTTTGAGTCTGATCTGGACCACCGACAGGCGAAGGGGAGACGCAGAGGCCCCTGCAGCAGCCCCCCTGGGGCGCGGCAGCTTGAGTTTCGGCTTGGCTCGGGCAGTGTGAGTTCAGCGGCCCGCTTCTCCCGCAGTGACCGCGGAGGATACTGAGGAAGGCTTTCTTAAACTCCTGGCTGAAGCAGGGGTAGATGATGGGGTTAATGCAGCTGTTGAGGTAACCCAGCCAGAAGGTGATCTTAAAGATGGTCTCAGACGGTTTACAGGACGGGAAGATGGATCCTAAAGAGCACAGATACCAAGATTTATGATCATTCACATTCACGTCCACCCCCACTCCACTCCACTCCCAGCATGTCATCGGTTCACATTTGGTAGCTTAGCATCGATATTTAAAGAGGCAATCTGTGATCCAAACCCAAACAAAGGGATACCAGGAGAATTATTATGGTCTCCATATGTAGTGGAGATGTCTGGAGGAAAATCGAATCGTACGTGTTTAGAAAAGACAACACTCCTAACGCTTAAATCGGAACTCAGCTTGAACGATCCTCTCAGCGTCCCATGCTGATTATTTCTTATTGTTTGTTATCAATCGTTATGCTTCCACGTGTTACGTTTTATGGTAAAAGTTTCTCTCGTTGACCGTCTTCTCTGTAGCATTTCTCAGTATTCTAGGTTCAAATGGATCATCCTGTTGCTCTCATGACTATTTTTAGCTCATTGGAAACAACGGCCCAAAGCAACACGAACAGCACGGACGCTAACCTACAAATACGCTCGATGAATCAAAAAGGTCAAGATGACCAACACACGTAGTACATTAGCAGATCGTTATTTTAAATTATTAATGACAAAAAAATAGGTTAAAAAAATCTGACCCAGGAGAAATTGTGAATATTATCCATTAAAAAGTGACCAATGAAACGCTCTCTGCAGCGGGCAGCCATCGTCCAGTGTAGGAGTGAAGCACGTTGTTATGAGTGAGGGAAACTTCAACTTAAACCCTGGACTTTCTTGCTGCGAGGTAAACACTGTTCCACCGCGCCACCCATAATGACAGCGCATACGTCTGAGTGTAATCACCACCTCTCAGCCTCTTAAAAGTTAAAACGGCGGCACAAACTTATTTTCACAAATTGGTTGCAGCTGCATTGATTGATACGAGAGGTTTTTTTTTTCTCCTTTTTTTTTTTTTTTTTTACGTTGTGCTTCGCAAAATAAATGATAATAATAAAAACAAGCGTCTCTCTCAGTCTGGGAATCTCAGCCTATCATTACCTCCCGTGCTCTGAACCGTGAAGGTCTGTCTCAATTGCAATGCACCGCCATGCTGCGAATCCCTGCTGCCTCCGGAGTGTGAGGAGTGACTGAGAATGCCTTCTAGCATTACAGCCCATCAAGACTCATCCTTGTTATCTATAATAACTTTCATAGGAAGGAGCAGTGGATTGGATCCTTCCATTTCATCTCGGAGTAGAACCCCATTCTGCTTCGCTGTGTGCCATTATTTGTTCTGTTCGGGTGCTAATAATTGAATTTCGTGACAATCTCTCTGCGTAACATAAATAGCAGGGGGTGAGGCACAACAGGAAAAGAGCGAGGTCCCCCATGAAGATCCACTTGCTGAGGAGGGAGGAGGGGAGGCATTATTTTTGGCAACAATTTTGTATGAATTGGCATTTGCTTTTTTTTATCACAATAGATAGTTCGACCTTTCGGACGGGTAGGTGCCTTTATGTCAAAATGGCAACTTTCCAGGGTACGTAGTCGCTTGAATCCATCCAAGTGTCTCCGTCGACTTGGATAAATGATTTTTCTTCAATATGGCTAATCAGAATAATGAGATTGTGACTTACCTTCAAACCTGGCAATAACGTACCTTCGTCTTAAGAAGTCTATCTCAAGTAATTAAGATTTGAGATTTGGCTACTCAGCAAAGTGTTTTTGTCCTGTCTTATATCTTTTTTCATCACTAGACCTTTTATCTCTAGACTTTGTCAAATTTAAGTATCACCTTTAAAGATAAATTTAGCCCCCCGATATGCCAGTGACAATATGCATTTAATTAAAAACTGCAACAGTGTAATAAATCATTTTTCAAACTCTTGCAAATTGGATGTCGTCATGACGAAACATCAGCATTTCAGCATCAGTTTTCTTGGGTGTAGTTTCTTTGTGAGTCGTTGATTCATACATGTTGGTTTTTGGTTGGTTGGACAAGCGGTAGAGATGATGGATGGACGTGTAGATGGTTGAATGGATTGCTTTGGACCTGTGATGACTTTTATATCCAAACCTCGACAGCCCAGCCAGATTGCTGACGTTTTGACATTCGATCGCCTTTTTAAGATTTTGGTTTGGATTCGCTTTCTACTGCTCATATCACCTATAAGTATGCTGACACACACTTTGAGGTTATCCGCAGATCGGTCGAAGATGATTTTGGATGAACGCTGCACACTGTGGCGTGCGTGTCGAGCCATCACTTCAATATTAATATCAAAAAATCTGTTACTGGGGGTTTAAGTGAACCATCAAGAAGCCGTTCAGCTACGGAATGAATTCAAACTGTCCATTAAACCTAAATGTTTGGATCTAAAAAGTGTTAATGATTATGTGGCATTACTTGATCCGAGACATTGCCATTCTTGGCTCCACTCACCCGGTCTGTAGGTCTTTGAATGGACCCTGTTGGAGCATTTCTGAGGTGGAATTTATACACACCACAATAAAAGACAGTTCCATAGTTCTGTGATTTTGTGAGGGTCTAGACTTCTTGAAATGCTGCGACTTAGAAAAAAGAAACATCCTAACAATCCTAACATTTTGTAAAATTATCCACATATCGCTTTATTTCATATCAAAGGGCAGAGGAGATCAAGGTAAACCTACCGATGGGTAAAACCAGGAAGAACGGCAGCCAGCAGAGCACGAAACATCCCACAACGATGCTGAGGGTCTTTGCCGCTTTCTTCTCTCTGGAGAGCTTCCGCAGCCGGGTTAGGTTAAAGGTGGCACGTTTCTGACTCATGGCCTCCTCTTCGTCGTCCTGCTTCTCCGTTTGGGAGGAGTTCCCTCTGTGTATCCTCAGCACCACCCCTTCAGCTTCAACTTCTCCTCCCTGCTCGCTCCTCTTCAGGCTCTGTGTCTCTCTTTGTGCCACCATATACACCCTGCAGTACATGACCAGGATGATGGTCAGGGGTATGTAGAAAGACCCGGATGCGGAGAACAGGGCGTAGCCCGGGTCCTCGGTGATCTGACACACCGTCTCGTCTTCAGGGTCCGGCTGTTTCCAGCCGAACAGCGGCCCCACGGATATAGCTGCCGAGAGCCCCCACAGAGCGACCACGGCGGCCAAGCCTCGCCGCCCCGTAGCCAGCGCCGGGTACTGCAGGGGGTAGCTGACAGCCAGGTAGCGGTCGATAGAGATCACGCACAGGCTGAGGATGGAGGCGGTGCAGCAGAGGACATCCATGGCCGCCCAGGCGCTGCAGAAAACCCGGCCGAACACCCACCTGCCGAGCGCCTCCGAGGTGGCGGAGAAGGGCATGACGGCCGAGCTGAGGAGCAAGTCGGCCGCCGCGAGGTTGGCGATGAAGTAGTGGGTCACAGAGCGCAAATGGCGGTGGCACACCACGGACAAGATGACCAGGGTGTTGCCAAGAACTCCGAATATCACAAACAAGACCAGCACCATCCCCAAAACCACCACCTTAGCCACGTCCACCTGCGGGTAGGCGGAGGAGGTGCAGTTTGGGCAGGAGAAAACACTCCCGTTCTCACCTGCAGGAGCCATCGTAATCTCTGACGTATATCAAGCCGATAAATCTCTCCGAATCTAATTACCGACACGCCACATCTGCTGCTTTATGATTCCTGGGTCGACCTTCTGCCTTTTGTTCTCCTCGTATCGCGGATGATAAAAACTTCTGCTGTTCATTTGTGTAAACAGGAGCTCCTGCCAATGTTCCGCAGCTTCACACAGCTGTATTTGAAAAGAAGTCCGTGTTATCCAAAGGGATCACTGCCGCAGTCCGGGAAAGTTTAGGAACGGCTCGGGCCGAGTTGAGCAACTCTACTGTGTCTGGGATTTGGAGCTCCTCTTCAGCCATGATGAAGAGCTGGAAAACAAAAAGACACGTTTAGCACCCGAGGCTGTGTTCTGTACATTTTATAAATAAACAAATAAAATGTTTTTGGACTCCATCACGCCTCACTCCTCTGTGTCTGTGGTATCCAATCTCATTTTCTCTCTCTCTCTCTCTCTCTCTCTCTCTGTCTCTTCAGAAACCAGCATTTTGATTTCCTAATTGTGTTGGTGGAACATTTAATAACTTTTAAAACATGTTTTTTTAATGAATTTAACCATTAGCCATCCACACTTTCCGTGCATAGGGGCTTTCGAATGGAGTTCATCCAAAACATCACTAGTTTTGACTTAACTCTTTCCTAACCCCGCCCCCTTTTCAGAAGGGAACGTTTGAAGTAGTCACCTCCCCTTTCTCCCTCAGTCAGTCGAGTCCACCGTTATTCTAACAACAAAGATGGTCGTGTAGGCCCTTTTCACAATTGTTTTCCCCCTTTACTGCAGTTCTTTTGACCAAAACCACGACCCCGAAATCCTCCAGAGGAAGTGGTCTCGGTCTAGTCCCAAACCAGCTCTGGAGCAGTTCGTTTGTGGTGCCTGTGGTTGTACTCTGTTATTTGTTCCCTCGTTCTGCTCCGTCGTCTGAAGCCGGCAGCAAGTCTCAAAGTTTGTGGTAGCACAGAATTTTCGAGACTTGTTCTGGAGGTACTTTGGGCACCGGGCTGGTTTGAATATATTACCCAGGTAACCGCCACAGTTAAGAGGAAACACCGTTGCTCCATATTTAGTCTCACTGAATGCCGGACCGTCCTCCTGTATTTACTTTCTTGCTCCAGCCCATCTGAACATAGTATTTTTATGGATTTTTTGCAATGTGAAAAGAGACCAAACCAAGGAGAAAACACTCCACTTAAAAGAAACTACCAACTGATTCAGACCAGAGGAAACAAACCAGAAGTACGAAAACGTCTTCGGTATCACCAGAGACTCAAACATACTACTATTACCCGTGATGATTGTATTAATTTTATTTTTGTATGAATATAATCACACGGCTATGGACTCAAGTTGAATTTATTGATATGTATCGATTTTATTTTTATTCTATTTATTGTCTCTCCCTCTGACTGACTGGTGACGTGCAGTGTGTGTGTTGCTTCTAATCAGTCAGGATGCCAAAAATCTGAACTCAGGGATTTACAATCCGCTCTTTTTTATCTCGACTTTTATTGCAAAAAATAAAAATACAGCAGAGGTCAAGGCAAGGAGACACAACAGAGATGAGATTTAAATCATCCCTGTGGGGGATCTGAGGAATTAAGAGAACGTAAAGACAAAGAAAACTGAGCTCATTTTTACTGCCAGTGTAAATTTATCTGCAGGTTTCCTTGAAGGTTTTTGAACAGGATGACGATCCCAGAGCCGAGGCTCGAGGAGGGCAGTATATTATGGCGACGTAAACTCAGCGGCTGATAGTACCACTCTCGCTTGTACGTGTTGGAGATCTGGGATGTCACTGAGAGAGATAAATACCATTGAGGCGGAGAATGAAGAAGGAGCTGCGATAAGCCTTCAGAGAGCCGAGTCATGCTTCTCAGGATCAAACAGCCGTGGCCCATCGTACCGTGTGGCAGAACGAAATCCATCCAAATAAACATTTGATGCTGGGATTTCACTTCAGTAGCGCGAGGGGAATTGAAACCAAATAAGTAAGGGACGGATACCTCGGAGTGTTTCAGAAAGAAAAGCTGAGGTGATATTTGGAATACAGTTTCTGCTGAAATGAGATTTCCGGAAAAACAAATTGCCCGATCTAAAAGTTTGTGTTCCGCCCAGTCTGTCTGTGTTAGGGGACTGTAGTTATGATGAAAGATACGACAGAAGCTGCTTTAGCTGACCTGGCGTCACAACAATGTGCAAAGTGCATAACCAGTTGCATAGAAATTTAAATTTAAATTTAATTTGCATGCATCTGATGTCAGAGAAAAGGCACTATGGATGGAATTCAAATGGACACAATGGGACAAAGACCATTCAGAGAGACAGAGAGAGAGAGAGGCAGAGAGAGAGAGTCATTTTGTAGCTGAGAATGAATGAGAAAAGGACATGCAAAACATTCTGTCATAAATCATAAAAAACTCATTTCTACTGTTTCTCTCTCTCTTGCACTCTCTCTCACCCCATCATATCAGTGTTTGTCCATTTTCACACACGTTTTTCGCTCCAGATGTGGAGGCTTAACTTGACTTATGATGAACTCCACGTTCTACCTTGCGTTTTGGCAGATCAACGTGGAAAATAAAAACCCACGAAAAACAACAACCTAAAAGCAAAACAGTGAAATCCATCCTTTTAATTGAATACATTCTTCCTTGTTTGACACGCGGATGTCTCCGAAGCATTTTTTAATACTGTTTCACCAAAATTATGAGGCCATTTGGCAAATCTGCAATACAAACGCAGACGTCGAAACAAAGCTCCCGTGTCGTAGCATTCCATGCGTCTGATTCACTTTTCATGTTTGCGAAGAGGTGAAAGTCTGAGGGGCCAAACCAGGTGAGGACGGGGATCAAAGCTGCATAGCTGTCATAATGCAGCAGACGGCAAACAATCCCTGTACGCTGTCCTTGTTTGTCCATCTCGTGCAAAACAAACAAAATAAACAAATACCTCCACCGAGGCTGAACAAGCTCAGACAAACTGAGTCTTGGCACAGTTGCGGATGTGCAGTTCGCTTGTTTCTAACTGACCCGCACACACACAAATACGACCCATAAAGCTTTTTCAGTCATCACAACCTATGGCCATATTTCATTGTGACACATGGTGAGGTACACGGTCCATCCAAACCTGTGCCGAGAGATACCCTTGGGCTGAAAAAGACACACAAAGCACATTTTTCGCCTATGCCCAACTGTTGACGCTTACAGATATACAGTATAAAGTCATCTATATGCCTCTATGTAAGTCAGTTAATCAACACTTGCGTGAAATAATAATGCTTTCCTGCCACAAAACTCCTCCAAGTCAAGTGCACTTGTTGCATACAATATCAAAATCATCAGCGCATATGACAAATATCCAACAAAACAACAACAGAGTGAATTTGTTTGAGTCTAGTGTTGTCTGCTGCTAGTGTATCTCACTGTCTTAAAACATCATTTGTATGTGCAATGCTGTGCATATGACAGTTCGTGTCAAGCTCCTTGGAACATTACGTGATAAATTGCTGCCCGTTTGAGCTCGAAAACACTGACTTCATAAATCTTCAAAACGCATTGGAGATGATGATGAATGTTTTGTCAACCTACTCTCCCGGAGAATCGACAATAACAGTTTTTAGCCAAGTGCTTTCATCCATCTTTAGATCAGTAATATCTCTGTCCTCTTCCAGAATAATGGTTTTCTGTCAGACAATCCCACATTTTGCAAGCTCACAGACATATGAGTGTCCTGAAGTCTCCATTCATCACCTTCGGCTCTTGATGATGAAGGTGGCCACTGTTTGTGGAACATGTTGTGAATATAAATCTGCGCTTTGATTTTTGTTCAATATATAATAGGAGACATCACTTTTTGCTGTTCGCCTGCTTTAAATGTCAAATATGATGATAAGAAATGGGGAGAAATGAGTTAAATAAACATCACCGGCAGATGTTGAAAGCACAAAATTTCACAAAATATTCACCCATCACGCCACTTGCTCCAAAATAATGACGCGTTTAGGAAATGAGAGCTATGTTTTACCAGTGAAGTATGCAGTGGGATGAGGAGAGAAGGGGGGATGAGGGTCTTACCTCCTTCGCAGCGCAGACTTTGTCGCACCGTGTTCAAATAAAGACATTTCCCACAGCGTAAAAGCCTCCGTGCGTAACTGTGCGCGCCGCAGAGCGCACGGTGTTCCACTCCCGCCTCCTCACCGAGAAATAAAAGTCACACAGGATCGCCTCGCCCCACCTGATCCACACAATACCCGCCCCCACCCGAACCGATCAGACAATTTAATTCATCAGTCGTGTCATCGATTAACGCGTTAATCTGACAACTCCAACACATGCGCGGTGCGTAAAGACTCAAGAGAAGCCATGATACCTTACCTGACCAGAGGGAAAAGATCACGACGCTCTAAATTGTGACAATTTTAAGTTTGATGGCATTCAAAATAATAATAATATATACTTCTACTACTACCACTACTATCACTACTGCTACTACTACTGCTACTACTACTAATAATAATACATGCTAATATTTTCCATTCTCTTCCCTTTTTTCAACATTTGTAATTGTCTTTTTAGATAATAATAAGAATAAAGTATTATATATAATGCAAGTGCAATAATCTCAGATACATGTGTACATGTATGTCTATGTTTGTATGGATGTTTGTATGGATTTTTAATTTTCTATTGTTTTTATTTACAGCTGCACAAGTACAAATTCTACTCTATTCTATTCTATTCTATACGAGCAGACAAAAATTCCTTTTTTTTAGTGAAGTAAGTGTCTGATAGAGTTATGAAATATTGTAAAGTTGTTAGAAAAACAAAACAAAATCAAACAGTGGGTCTATAGAGCGTACTGAGCTAAACCGTGAAAGCATAAGAGTTTTAAATAATGCAGTGATTTTTGTGTCATACCACCCAAAACTATGTTACAGAATATTTACTGTGCTTTCATGACTTTTTTTTTATTTCTTGTGAATTTTTGCGGAGAGGGATTTGAATTTGCATTTGAATTTACCCCCCACATGTGAGAGTGACTGGAGGAGGAAATAGAAGAGGTGAAGTCCGGGGTGGGTTGAGTTGGAAATGATTTTCTTTGCCCTTTTAAGAATGCCAACGAGATCGATGGGAGCGTAGAACCAATAATCTTAGAGGACTTATCAACGGTGCAATGTGTTTTCTTAGGTGTGTGTTTGTTTGAGTATTGTACCAGCCTGTTATAGATGAAAGGAGAACGCTTCCAGTAATGGCTGTATGGAAGCTGCGATGGAGACGTGGGCTCAGACTCAGCACCCGGTGATCAGTCTGCATATTCAGCTTTTTTAAGTCATCATATTTTCTTTTGTCCCTGACATGAAAGCTGTTCTGTTGTGTTTTTATGTCACGTTTCTTTGCCCGGCGTGCAAGACATCTCAAAAGCTTTTCGACGGACAGCAAAGAAACTAAGAGCCAATTAACTTTCAAGTCACAGTCAAGCTGGCTTTCTATTTCACTCTTAGCGAATGGGCCCGTGCCAGAAGCCTTCGTTGAATGATTAGATAACAAGATTAATTAATTATTGAACGCAGGGGGGGTGGGGACGATTGTTGATGTAATCGCTATCTAACGAGGGCGTCTCACTGCAACGTTTCCACTTCAAACCTGGTCACAGCAGGAAATAAGGCCGCTCCCTGCACGTGGAGACGGAGGCGGTGTAGAAGCGTGAATTATCTTGAGTTGGAGAGTGTCTTTGATTGGTTTTTCTGATGATATGGTCTGTTTTGATGTGTATTGCTTTTATGAGTGCCCAGGAATTTGAATGAGTGTGCGATGATTACTGTTTTCGCTGCCTGTTAGGGGGTCGTTGGGATGAGGTCCTTACTGAAATCAATGATGAACTCTTGGCTTTTAGATACGCTGAGTCGAACGTTATTTTCTGAGCACCGAGCGACCGCCTGATTCACCTGCTGATGGTGGCGGCTCCATAATGAGTTCTATGATTGTGTCCTTCACATATTTGTAGATGTTGACAGAGTTGTCGTATGATTTGAGGAGGTTCGTACTCCTCGGAGCTCAGTATTTTGACTTTCGAAAGCCAATGCCTGTATGTATGAATTATAGTTTGTTTTCAAGTGTTGCATGATCGTTTCAAAGCAATTTGCTGCTCTACATGCCCCTTGCGGAGTTTCTCCAGGTATAGATAGATAGATAGATAGATAGATAGATAGATAGATAGATAGATAGGTAGGTAGGTAGGTAGGTAGGTAGGTAGGTAGGTAGGTACTTTATTCATCCCCAATGGGAAATTGGATTTGAATTTGAATTTGAAATTTAAATTACATTTATGACTTTTGAAGATGTTTTAATGCCATTTTTAATGAAAATTAGGGACATTTTGGTCTCTACCTCTGGACAAGGTGGACACATAGCTGTGAAAATGTCTCAGCCTCCTTCATTAGATTCCTAGGACCGGTGCTTTGTCACAGCGTGCACACACCAAAGTAACTCCTTTAGTGCTGCAGTGTTGTTGGAGATCTGTTGATGTGGTTTGGTGTGATTCGATTCCAATTGTGCTGAATTTAAAGTGAACAACGGGTCTCATATTCGCTGCCATGTCGCTATGTTACTCTTATACAACCCGGTAATCTTAAACTTGTCGTTTCCTGTGATAAAAGACTTTTAGCTACGTTTGCTACCTGACTTTGCCCTTCTGCAAACACGCCAATTCCGATCTATATGACGTTAAAATACAAAACACTTTATATACACACATAATCTCTAAATTCCTTCCTGAGATTTCACATCGCAGTCAGGGAAAATAAAATGAAAATGTTATTTCTTACGTCAGCTGACGAGGCTTTGTACCGTTTTGTACAGTACCGTTTTGTGGTTTTGAGGACTCTTGTGGTCCAAATGAGTGATCGTGATTGTATAAAAATATGGTGAAAGACAGCTGGAATGGGTCTGGGAGGGATCTGGTCCATCAGTAAAACCTCAAAGATGACAAGTAGACGGTTTCTCCACATAGGTTATTGTTTCACGTTGAGTTATTGATAGGCTCTCTCACCACAGCTGTCACACATGCAGCTGAGGGACTGAGACCGAGAGTTCACTTCAATGTTTTTGATGCCTGATGCTGGGATGATGCGTTCTCCATCAAAAGATACAGTTGTTTCATAACTCAGACCCTGCAGGCTGTATTGATCCGGCCTATGGATCTTTCTATGATTGTGACTTTCAGTGCTGGATTTGGACCGCCCTTATGTTGTCGCCACCGGCAATCTGGAGCGCAAGAAAGTTCATCATCACCATATCTAAACCAAACTTTGGAGCGTACTCAAGCATCAATTCAGTTTTAGAGAGGAGTTTTTAACAAGTTTGGATTTCTCATAAATGAGTTAGAAAGATTGTAAAAATGGAGTGATGAGATTTGCAGTGAGGCTGATTTTGATTGATTTTGGGTTGTTACGCTAGGAGCCTTCAGTTTGGTGGTTTTTCATGATTCGCATGTTCAACACGCTGAATGCAAACTACACCGCATAAAGACAAATGTCCTGGATACCAACTAGGGCCCAAACAACCCCAGAGCATGATGGGAAACAGCATTGTGCATGAATAATAGAGTTAAAGTTTGGTGCTATCTGGTATGCTAATGTGTTGTGCACAAACATAAAGCCGGATAAAAGTAAACCATAAATCAAACCAGCACTAAAATGGCAAAAAGAACAAACAAACCAACAAATACACACATCCTTCATTTTATGAGGCTCCTCTCTTAAACACCTCATAAATGTTGAGTGATGATGAGACGCAGCGCGAAAGGTTGTTGAAAATATAAGATTCCATTCATCTGTCTCCAAGGAGACATCTGGTCAGTACATCAAGGTCACTCCTCCATTCATCCTCCATTCATGCATTCAGCCTTCATCTCTCACCATATTCCAGTCAGTATAATCAATAAATGTAGTATATAGCTGATATACAGGCCATAAACACAGCATGGCACAAAAACAACGCTGCAAAAAAACACCTGCAAACGTGTTACAACATCTGGGTAAAAAAATACCAAAAAAAGGGACGCTTCATTCTAATTATTTATATTGTTCATATATTTTACAGTAATTGGAGATTTTAGAAAGGTTTTGACTGGACCAGGATTCACCCTGACCATTTGACCCTGTCAGGAGGGTCTCCGTGTTTGGTGAATGGTCCGAGTCGATGTGGTTTTGATCTTTTGTGCTTTCTCCTCTTTCTGCAAATCCGACCTTTATTTGCAAAGTTATAATCATTTATTGCAGTTTCGTACGGGCTGTGAGAGGTGATTTATGTTTATGGGGCACCGGCTACTCCACCATGCCTGCAGGGAGGCACTTTCTCAGGGTAAGGGCGGTAACTAACAACAATACACAAGATGAACATAAAAAATGTCCTCTCTCGTTTTCAGTGTAGTGTACATTTGGAGTGTTTTCAAAGATGCACAACAATGCACGTGTTCCATAATATTTATGTACAATCTCCACAGTCCCCTGGCTCCCTCTGCAATTCTTCTGCATACAATTTTGCCACCATTCGTATCTAAAAAACATTTCACTGCAAAAGTCGATTTTTAAACTCCAGGCAGCATCTTGGGGAACCATTACTGCACTGTCATGTTCAAGGCATCTCTCATAAGTCATGATTTCTCACATTACTGAACTGGGTATATTTTGAGGAAAACCTACTCTCTTCTGTCAGCGCCAGGGGAATACAAACACACACAGTTCCAGCTTCTGTTTGACTAAGAGAAATGAATTTCATTGGTTATCAGCTTCAGCTGGATAAATGCTGAAATATCTGTATAGTATATTGTATATATGTCTGTG